>LOJH01022172.1:0-19997 GCA_001685095.1 Ellobius talpinus
TTTTTTATATTGTTTTATTTTATGTTTATATGCATGCATGATGCATGTGTACCTTGTGTGTGACTGGTGCCTACAGAGTCCAGGAGAAGGTACCAGACTCTCTGGAACTTTAACTACAGAAATGGTTACAAACCACAATATGGGTGTTGGAAACCAATGGAACCCCTG
Organism: Ellobius talpinus; assembly: GCA_001685095.1. Lineage (NCBI taxonomy): Eukaryota > Metazoa > Chordata > Mammalia > Rodentia > Cricetidae > Ellobius > Ellobius talpinus. The sequence goes on from LOJH01022172.1 coordinate 169, forward strand.
TCCTCTTCAGTAGCAACAGGTGCTCTTAATCTCTGAGCTGTCTCTATTTTTATGTAATGTTTGAGAAATTATTTAAAAAGTTAAAAATCATGCTATTTTATTTCTTATAACATTTAAGAATATATATATATATATATATATATGTACACACATTTTAGATAAATCACATAACTTTAAACATTAGTGTTTGTCAAATACTATGAAAGAATTAATTTTAGTAGTTATAGAGTGGAATACCAGATGCAGCAGAAATGATGGTTAATCCTTTTTGTCAACTTGGTGGACTTCAGAAATCACCTAACAGACATACCTCTGTTAGGATGTTTCTAGGAAGGTTAAATTGAGATGGGAAAATACTCCATTAACATAGGTGGTACCACGCTATGGACTAAAGTTCTAGAGACTAGATGGAAAAGAAGAATGATGAAAGTGTGAACACCAGCCTTCCGTTCTCTGTGTGTCCTAACTGCCAATGCAGTGTGACCCATGGCCCCACATTACTGCCACTGTGCCTTCCTACTATGATGCACTTTATACCTTGGACCCTGAGCCAAAAGAAATCCTTCCTAAGCTACTTCTGTCAAGTAGTCATATTCATACTTCAGTCAAGTATTTTCTCCATTAGTGATGAGAACAACTAGTACAAATAGCAAATATTTCTACACTTGATATTTTCATAATTTACTATATAATAATTTAGGTGTTAATTCTAATTTTATCAACTCAATGAACTCATAAATTCCTATGTGTTCCCCTACAAATAATGGAGAAAACTCATAATATTCATCTTCAGTAAATTTATTAAATAGGAAAGTTAGAGTTGACAATGAAAATGTTTTATTCTTGCTGGAATTAACAACTGAAGTAGATTGATCATATGTATGAAGTTAGATAAAACTTACTAATTTAGACAATTTATTGTGTATGATTTTATTTGCTTACATGACTTCATATTTTCTACTTCCAATTTCTTTTCATTGTAATATTTGTTGTTATTGATAATCCTTTCTTCATTTGACCTGCCCTTTATCAATTTCATTATTTCCTTACTAATGTGTATAATCTGCTCATGCTAATAATTATGACTTAGCTTGTTGATTTATAAAAATATGAGCTATCTATTTATATTCATCATAATATACTATCATAAATTTGTGATGGAACAGAAAGATTTTTTTAAAGAGAAGAGACCAGAAAATCTGCTATGAAATTGTTGTTGCATAAAATAACTATATATTAATATATATATGTATATCAATATATAACTATGAGTGTGTGTTTTTGAGTGTGTGTATATGTGTGTAGAAAGAAGATGCCATGATTTCAGAAAATACGCCAGAGAGATTAGAGGAAGGAAATGGGTGAGAAAATGGTGTCATTACATTTCTAATTTTAAAAATCAATAGAAAGCTACTTTTCCCTAAGTTCCTAATGTTATTAAAATGGTAGAATTCAAGGAAGCAAATATTTCTAAACCTACTGACACAAGTGCAGATCACCACTGCATTGCAAAAACAATTGTCTTAAAACATTCTGACAGAATAAAATGAGCAGCCAATATAAACATGTGGCCCACGTCACTTGGAACTCACTGTGAAGTCCATGTTGGCCTCAAACCCATGGTGCCCATCTTGCTCAGACTGAGAGTGCTAGCATTATTGGACATTAATCATCACACCTGGCAGGAGTAGTCTTATCATGACAACTTTATCAGAAGTTTGATATTTTATTTTCAAAGGAAACGGGATGTTTGGTTTGTCCCCTCTCCTTCCTTCTCTATGACTCTAATGTCTTTACTCCTCCCACACTTTGGTTCAGCTAGTTCTTGATCTCTCTAATTGCCTTCAGTCCATTTATCACAGGTTATGCATATTTTGCACATGTCCATATTGGGAGATGTATGGAAGAGCAAACAATGCATGGAAAGGAAAATGAAGTGTATCAATATAAACAAGTATGTATATTGTTTATGAGAAAAGCTACTGTTATGTTCTAAATATATTACAAGTTGATATTACCATAATAATGTCTTTCTCCCTAGTTATTAATCTACACTACAGAAAATCACATGCATATTTAATCTTTCTTCAAAGGACCTAAGCATATTCATGTGCTCTATACAGAGTATAGTTTTAAGGACATTTTAATATTGGCTAATAATTTTATCTTGTCAGAATGTTTTAATGAAATTACAAGGAGATGTTGCTGGGTCTTAGTTTATTTAATCTATATTTTCTGTGCTCAACCTTTCCTGTAGGTATATATGAAAGATATCCACACCATCCTACAAAATTCCTAGCACAAAGTTCAGAGAATAAAATGGCAAAACCTCAACAATATTTATTTTGTGTACCCGTACCTTGTGACCTGAATCCTGTGGCAATGAAAAAGATGAAAACAGTCAAATATATGGCTTCCTTGTTGTTCACTTATTCAGTCCCCTTAAAATAAAGTAAATAACATATGAAATAAATGGTTTCCAGGGAGTACAGTTCCGTCTCTCTGGTGACTGTATTTACTTTCAAGTAATAGTGCTTACAAATAATTTACAAGAATCGACATAATTCTTTCCTTTATTTGACTATAGAGCCTGGATCTTAGGAAGAGGACAAAGAGAAATTGGTTTGTTTTCTGAGTTATTTCTGACTCCATTTGCATGTTGGACAGATCATGGTGTTACTATTTTAATTTCGATTGTTAACATAAAACCGGAATCCAAAGTAAAGGAAAACTGTGAAAATGAACTTGCTAACAGGATAGGAGAACAAAGCATGGGCATTATGATAATGTAATCATCGAGGATCTGAAGGAAAATCCATTTTAAAGACAAAGTTAATGGTTCCCTTTGAAATCTCCACGTAAAAATTGAAAACACAACTTTAATAGAAGACAGACACAGGTAGGGTATGAAGAATTACAGCTGGGGAAATTAATAAAAATAGTACCTAAAACAGTATTAGTAAGATATGAAGCTCATTCATTAATGGTCTCTAGGATAATATATCACTGAAAATGTTGCATGAAGGACAGTCTTTGATAGGATTATGTACAGTATAATAGCAAGCTCCTGGAATTAAAATTCACTGAGAAGATACATCTTGTGAACTGAAGGGTAAGAAGATAATAATGGTAACATTAATAATGGTAAATAACAAGAATAAAATGACTCACATAAATAGAATTTCCATCAGCAACCATTATTGCAATTATGAGAATGATAAGCTAGTAATCTGGGGAAAATAGCTAATCTTTATTGATTCACTGTTTAATTTCTTTTTATTTTACAGGCTTTAGAACTGCTGTCAATAACAATAATGTGTACCAGAGGAAAAAAGTTATGCTAGGAAAGAATAGAAGAAGAATGTATCTCATTGTGCAACCTACAGCATTTCTAAAGGTTCTTTTCAGAAATGCATTTATATTCTATTGTGGAGGAAAACGAAAAATGCATTCAAAAGATCCCCGCCCCTTTTAAATGATCCTTGCGGGATTTGCTCTAACCGAGTTTACAGGGTTCCAGAGACAAAGTCAGAAAACACAATAATGCAAGCCCTGGCTCTTTAATCGCACCGAGTTCAGGATTATTTTTCCTCAGTGACACCTGGGAAAAAAGACAGGCCTTCAGCCAGCTGACCCTACAGCAGCCCTAGGGGCAGTTCCACCGCCACCAGCAAAGTGGGCGGTTAGGGAACAGAGCACTTATCCAAGGTCCAGATAATAGCAGGGGCAGCAACTCATTTCCTGATGAGGGAAAATAGTTCTTTGTTTAGCACATGGTTTCTGGCAGCCAAGTTTCTTCTAGCGAATAAAGGTTAATTTTCTCTAAATGTAAATGAAAGATGAGAACGTGAAACGATGACTCATGGAGGCACTCCAGCAGTGGCATGGATGAGTGGAGGGGTTGCTAAGAGATGGCTGGAAATTTTTCCTGCATTTGATGTAGAATACGGGAGAGAAAAATTTACCACATCCTTAAAACAGGAGAGAAAAATTTATCACATTCTTAAAACAAGTTGTAATTACACGGGGCTTGGGGTGGGGGGAGTTAAAACCTTTTACATACATTTCAATTACATTTCACTTAAAATATGGATACATTATTTAAACTTCTAAGTTTCTATATGAGCTTTAAACTATGTGTTGATCATTACAATGTGAGTTTCATTTATTTATTTACTTTTAATTTCAGGTTTGATGGCACATATCCATTATCCCAGAACTGGGGAGATGAGGCAAGTTCAAGACCAGCTTTATACACAGTGAGAACTAGTCACAAGAATTAGACACAAAAGGAATGAAGAAACCAACAGGAAAAGAAGAAAGAAAAGATTTTCTGAATTATTTTGTTTCTCTCTTTGGCTCACATATCTTAAGTACTCCCTACTCTGGAAAATTCTGAGCTCTGCAATCAAATCAAGGCATCAATGCTCTAAAGTTTCAGCAGTTAGAATATATGTCCAAAGCATGAGAACTGTGTCCTTGTTTAATACGTGCTCCTTAAATAGAGATGCAGTGGCTTCTCTAATTAACTGCAAGCCCTGCTAGACCATGTCCCATCCTCTGCCCTTTTATCCCAAGAATGCACCTGCCACAATTTATAATCAAGCAATCATCTCTTTCTAGCTCTATACATCTCTCACATTCAGTCTCTCGGAGACTTTCTTCTGGCTCCAGGAAGGCATATTTTAATGTTAAAAAATTTAATATCCCTGTCGATGTGCATTCCTTATTCCTTCGAGTTCGACCTTTATTATCCTCGCCCCTTCCTGTTACCATAACGAGACGAGTATGCAAATTTCCCTTTACGACATTCTTAGAGACTCAAGCAGATTCTATCTCCTATCTCTGTCGACAAGTTATGCCTCAACATAACGTTTATCAGACTCATCTCCATTAAATTTGTTTGTTTGTGTTTTTGTGACAGGGTCTCTCTCTGTAGCCCTGGCTGTCCTGCAACTTATTGTGTTGCATAGCATGGCCTCTAACTCACAGAGAAGGCTCCTCCTGCCTCCAGAATGCTGGGATTAAAGGCAAGCTTCATCCCACCTTGCAGCAAGACTCCCAACAATTTGTAGGTGAAGCTAACGGAGATAAAGTGCAGAACAAAAGAAAGGTATCTGTAAAAAAGTAACCATGGTTACCAATTTATCTCTGGACCAAAATCTACTCATCCACTCATTTCAGGTATCCGGTCAACCAATTTATTTACTCATACAGTATGTGCCTGTTAGCTACACATGGGCTGTGCATTGGAGACAACAGCTGACCCCAAAGAGAGCATCCATTCTTCCAGAGAGGACACCAAGGGCCTCTAGGAGGCCATTATATAGAAGATGATGCTTGAAGCAAAGCAGACTGGGAATGGGAAGAATGAAAAACAGTGATGAAAGAAATAGTTGTTCAAAAATAGGAGATAACATGTAGTTTAATTTTTATGTTTCTATATGTGTGCATAGTGTATGCACATGTTTATATGTGCCCATGTGTGTGTGTGCATGTGTATGTGTGTGTGCATGCACAGGTACTTGGAGGCCAGAATTCTACACTGTGTATCTTCTTCAAATACTCTCTGTCACATTTCCTGAAGCAGGGTCTCTCACTGAACCTGGAGCTCATGAATTCAACTGAGCTGTTTGGCCAGTGAGCTCCAGGGACCCCTTGGTTTCTACCCTTCCAGCACGTGGTTAACAGATGATGACTACCACACCCAGAGTTTGTATGGGTGATGGGGATCCAGCCTCACATTCTAATGCATGAGCAGCAGGCACTTACGAAGAGACCCATCGTTGTGGCCCTTCCAATTGTGTAGTTTAAACTGGAGGCCGTAAAAAGCAGTCCACAGAGAAAACTAAGGCACAAAAGAGGATAATGTGAGGCAAGTAAGAGGACCTTTTCTCATTAGACTATGTTAAGAGGCAGATGTGATTACTTTGTGAACATCTTCAAACATTTCAAAAGTGTTCCCTGTCAAAGTTAGATGTACACTCTGAAAAATGAGGAGTTGGAATCTAGCAGAATAGAAGCAATGTCTATTCTTCTTTTTCCTTTATCTTTTTGTATTCTCTGATCTCTGATGAATGAATGACTTAAGCCCTTGCTTTCTCTTCCCAATTTCACCACTTTGATATCTCTGCCTCTTTCTGCCCCTTTCTCCACTTTCTCATTCCCTTCATTCTTAGGAACACAAGACCACATAATGTCATTGTTTAGCATTTTTAATCATGAGTAATTACAGGATGAGGTGTTAAGTTCTCTTTATTGGAGATTCCCGCCGTTCAAGTCAGTGCTATGCTTATCTCCCTGTCTCTACACATTACAATTTCATTCTACACATTTGGTCCTAACGACAGGTCCCCCAAAACAGGGTTCTGGCCCAGATGTCTGTAACTTTGTCTGGAATTTACTTTTCTTTCCATTTGGGGATATGAAAACTCTTGGTTAGTATTCAAAACCTCAACCATGTGTGTTGACAGAGGTTTCTGTCTTGCCTGGTCCTGCAGTCATTCAGTTCCAAAGATATATACAGAGGTCTACACTAATTATAAACAGATTGGCCTGGTAGCCCAGGCTTCTTATTAACTCTTACATCTTAAATTAACCCATAATTCTTGTCTATGTTAACCACTTGACTTGCTACCTTTTATCAATGAGGCATTCTCATCTTGCTTCCTCTTGGTCTTGGTGACTACAGCAGACTGTGCCTTTCCTCTTCCCAGAATTTTCCTGTTCTGGTTGCCCCACCTATATTTCCTGCCTGGCTACTGGCCAATTAGCATTTTATAAAAGTAATAATTAAAATAAGTGACAAAACTTTACAGAGTAGAAGACCATTGTTCCACAGCACATGTGTCTCTTTATGTATGGCACTGTCACTGCTCACTATCAATTTGTGTAGAATTTATGAACTAACCAAACTCACCTGCATTCCTTGCAGTATTTCTGCACCACACACACACACACACACACACACACACACACACACATTTGTATCTGTGCTGACCTATAGGAAATACCTAATAATAGTGAATTGAATTTAATTGTATCATGTAAAAGAGGTGACACAAACTGGGAAAAGGTGGTGAAGACTTTTTGTTTGCCAGAAGGCTTCTGTCCATCACAAACAGACATATCCAGCTAGACAACAGAAAGGGTTGTACTTTTTTGTGATTTTCATGTGTATCTGAAAGCAGAAGCACGGATAAATTGTTTCCAAATGATAGAGGAAAGAGCATTTGGGTAAAATCCTATTCTCAGAGAGTACACCGTGCTTTCTTTCAGAAATTCCCTACTTCCTTCTTGCCAGTACTTAATTCCTTTCAGCATAATAGTAAAATTTCCCTCATACATGCAGCACAGCTCTTTTATTTGATATTCCATGCTCCTTACCTCAAAGTCCTCATTTATGATGCTCATTGGGTCATCTCTGTCTCCTCTCCTCCTCTTCTCCCCTTTAGAAATTCAGAGACAAGTAATGGATTTACAGTATTTCCACCCTACCCTATATCCCAACCAAGTTCTCCCTTGTCTCCTCTTTAGATCCTAAATCTATGCTTTATTCTTTGATTATATTGCTACATATACATACATACAAATACACAGATGTATATATAAATACAACCTGGTGAATTCTTTTAGTGTTGCTCATATATACCTGTGTTTGACACTGATAACTGGGGATTGGATAACCTTTCCAGGGCTTCATCCCTGGAGATGACTGATCTCTCTCTTACTTTTACTAGAGTGCAATGTTCTAGAGAAATAAATATTTTTAACACATACTGTAGTTATATAGTATGTTCTCTAAAAAAACAGAAAGTATAGATATTAGAAATTAAACACAGTGGAAATTTCTAGAGCCCTGACATTTTCTTGCAAAGACACAAATATTGTTACTATTTTCTCATCTGGGGAGATGAGGCCTTAATGTGAGCACCAGAAATTTTTAGGACATAGTACAGGCCTGATGAGTTAAGGTATAAATTGATCACTCTATCAATTCCTGACAGTGTTTATTTATGAAATTAACTATAATTTTTTGTCCTGAATATTAAAATGTGCATATTTGGTTTATTCAATATGGTCTTTCATTGCATGTTGTTTTACTTATGTGCTACTCAGTGGTTTTTACTGGAGGACTCACTGATATTTGTCTTAAGTTCTTAGGACAATGTGTTTGTGTCTCTCTGAGTATAATCAAGTGTCTTAATATTTCTACCTTTCTTAGTAACACACACACACACATATGAAGGCAAATATAGAACAAAGTTAGACTTGTTAAGAGGAGAAGGGAAACACACAGAGAAAGAATTGATGCAGTATAAAAACACAAATATTATACTCCATGAATACATAAGAGAGAATGATACACCTTAAATGGAGCATGCAATTTTGAAAGAATAAAACTTTAAAACTTGGCTGTTCAGACTATTGTTAATTAGATTATTTAAGTATAAAAATTAACTACTAATTTTAAACTAGCACCTTTTCTATAGTTTATGTCTGTTGTTGATTTTCAGTAAGTGCAAAAATGATCTTACAGCTATTTGATTGCTTTCCATGTTCATCTGGGTACTTTGTATAAAATATAATACAGTACAGATGTCAGCTCAGGAACTAAATAACACATATTTCTAAAGAACCATAAAAAATATTAACAATATAGAAACAATGGCTCAGTAATTACTTTTTGCTGTGGAATGGGGTTAGACATTTATCCTTATGGAGTCCTAATACACTTACACTCAGATCTGCCCCTGTGGTTCTTTTTCCGATGTTGATAAATGCATAGTGCAGGTGCCTTGTATGGCCATGATGATATTTGAGGTCATCCTATACTGTTAGCACAAATGGTGCGAACAATAGTTTATATGCCACTTAACTCCTTGGAAGAAGTGGTTAACCTTGCTAGAAAGGACAGATCAGTCATGTATAGTTATTAAGGTATAGCAGGTTTTGTTATGCTCTGAAATCCTTTCATACAGTTCAGTGTAATTGTTGTCAGCCTGTTTAAGCAGAAAAGCAAAGGATGGAGATGCCACCTCTGAAATTTTTATAAAATGTGTATGTGGAATAAGAGATGGAAGTTTCTCAAAGATCTATTTTGTTAAGACATGTACACTGCAGAAGTGGCAAACAGTATCCCCCTCAGAAATGGACTTTCTAAAAATACATTGATGAATTAAGAATAAAGGCTTCACAGATATAAAAAGGTTTTTTTTTAAAAAAAAAATTCAGCCTCCTGAAAGGAATTAAATGTGATCACTTTGTTTAAAGGTTTCAGAATAATCTTATGTTTTAACCGACTGCTTTTGCTGTGAAATGGAGGGTCCCTATTAAATTTACTTCAGGTCATTAGCAGACTTCATTTAAAATTAACTTCCAACCACTGCCCTTAGTAACTATGTATTTTTAATCTCATGAGTCAACTGCTGATGGTAGTCTCAAAAGGAAAAGACTGAGAATAACAGAACTCTAAGCTTTCTTCTAATAATTGCAAGGAGACATGCCTCCTTATTCATGGTCAGGAAAGGGTTTAATGTAAGAAAATCTCTCTCTCTCTCTCTCCTTCCCTCCCTCCCTCCCTCCCTCCTTCTCTCTCTCTGTCTCTTTCTCGCTCCCTTTTTATTAATATCAAACAATACTCTCTCGGGTTGGGTGGTTATTTTTTTCTGAAATAATTCCTGATAATATTTTACAGGTGCAAGTGTTAGACAGAGACAGCTAGGTAGATAAACACGAGGAAGGCAATGTTTCCCGAAAGAAGATAAAGGTAGAAGACTAAATCCCCTCGTTTGCTGCGTTCTGCATAAAGCAACTGTGATGCATTTGTTGTTATTGTGGTTCATTAAAGCTATTAACAAGCAAAAGTGCATTCAGATGACTTTTTCCAAACAGCAGAAAATCCGTTTACCACCACTGCTATTTAAATATCTTCTAACTGGCAAAATTAAACCATGTCTCTTTACTTATTTATTGCACTTGTGAAAAGATTAATGGGGATGTGATTCCTTGAGGCTTTTACATATAACCCCTCCACAAAGAACAAAATTATACAGTTTGGCAAATGAACTAAATTAGCTACATTTATTTAAATAATCACTACAGAGGAAACAATAAATCAACAACATTCTGCACAAAAAAGTGTTTACAGAGTGTCTTGTAATTTGTTTTATCAAGGACACAGACTTTTTGCTCTTAGCTAATCTTGCTTCTAACACTCTATTATTACATCAGCCATTAATGAGTATTTGCAATAGAAATTTAGCCAAGGCTTTGGAACAGAGAAATAGAAACCAATTCCACCTACATCCTGGTGCAGTTACCCTGAGCCACATTCTTCTAATAAACATGTTGTCAAAGGTTTCTAATAACTTTGGAGACAGTCAAAATTAAATGGCAGAGCTTTGTTAAGTCTGGGGAAAAAGATGATTTGAATAGTCATAATCGTGCAATTATCTCAGTCTTTCTATATTTCAAAGGGCTCTGTCCATATCTGTGTCTATATCAGAAGTAAGTGAGTAGGGAGCTCTAATGCTGAACCTGTGATATATTCATAAATCAGCTCTTTCAGAGCCCGTCACCAGCACCATAATGAGGGTCATTATTCAGGCAGAGTGTCAAAACTACTATCAAAGGACCTTCTCAGAATTACAATCATTCTGTTTCTTGTTAAATAAGCAATGTAGTACACAAAAATGGCAAACAAGGACCAGGTCAATTTGATACAGTGTGGGGGCACAGAGATCTCTAGAGTAATTTACCTTCTGGGAATTCTGATGGCTAGTGAGATGAATTATACACACCCTCAAAAAAGATTAATGGTAATAAAACCCTTTCAACATTTTCACCACAAAAGCTTTGCAAATTGCTTATAAGCAACTTTAGAAACAAAGCTGGGAGAGAAATGACTTGATCCTGCTAGAGTTAAACCTCAACAAAATAAAAGTTATTGTCTTAAAAATGTATATCAGCAGACCAAGAAAAGTTTAATGTGACTAACATAGCTTTGGTCATTACAAAGATTGAAAATTATGAATTATTACATGTTAAAACATTGCCACATCCTTGAAAATTCTTGTAGATTCACTCGCAAAAGAACATGTAGCAATATTTGTCATAGATATACATAAACTCTAGAACATTCAACAGTAATTTAGGAAAGAATTGCAGGAAATCCCGTTTTCTCCAGTAGACACAGTGTTATAGATAGAGAAAGACAACAAAGGTGGTTTTATAAAATCTTTCATTCTTTGAATGTCAAAAAAGACATACAAAGAATCTTTGGAATTACATGGCTATTAAATAAATAAGTAAATCTTGCAAGGGATGTTTAACTCAACTCTCTATCTATCTATCTGTGTTCGTGTGTGTGTGTGTGTGTGTGTGTGTGTGTGTGTGTGTAGGTAGTGCTCAACCTAAGCTTTGCTGGTCACTGAGCCCCAGGAATCTGCTTGTTTCCTTCTCCCTAGTGCTTGAATTATGAATGTATTCTATCATACACTTCTGAGGACCAAACTCAAACCCTCATGCTTCTATGGTAAGCACTTCATAGACTAAGATATCATCCAGCCCCCTAGACCATGCCCTTGAGCAACTTAACCAGAAAATGATTTAGCACAATAGACAAGCTTGTCAACATTACATGGGCAAGAGTTTGGGAAACTTTTGTCTTCCTGACAAAACAAACAAACAAACAAAAAAACCAATATGTTTGCAGGAGAGTTTGACAATGTAAATACATTTTTTTAAAAATATCTGTTCAAATCTGAATATGAATTCAACACTTAAAGAAAATCTTCTTAACAATACAATTACATATGGAAATAATAATCATAAATCTAAATGTCTGATCTGGCTATGTAGATATACATACCAATTACTAGGGAGTTCGAAGCAGGAAGGCCACATATTCAAGGCTTGATTGGGCTACAGAATGAGCTAAAATTGCTTGGGGAACTTAATTAGATCCTGCCTTAAAATACCACCACCACCACCATCACCATCACGCGCACACACACACACACACACACACACACACACACATAGAGGTGGTGGTGGGTAACTAAGTTAATATCTCAAAACAAATTTAATCTCTTTGTACACTTTTATGTGTTTCAAATTTTATTCAGTGAATTTGTGCTGTTTTACATTAGAAAATATAAATGTTATACAAACATTAATCATGACATATTTTAAAAGAAAAACCTATACAGTTCAATTTAAAGAGTATCCATCTAAATACAAAATACTCTTTTTTCATAAGTTAAAATGTCCCCATCATGGTGCTTTCCATGAAATAAGCATTTATTATTACAAACTGGTTATATTTGACACATGTTTACAGGAGCATTAACATTGAAAGGAAGAGAAAATGAGACTTCTGGAATACTTGAACACTAATTTTAAGCATGCTTTATGCTAGTATATTTTATTTTATTTCATTTATTGTGTGATTGGATCTTACTCTGTGTCCCAGGATGGTCTGGAACTCACTGTAGAGACCAACCTGACCTTGAACTCATAGAGGTCTTTCTGACTCTTTCTCTTAAGTGCTGAGATTAAAGGCATGTGCACCACCACATTGATCTCTATCATACTTCTGTTATTAAGTTTAGATGTAGCTATACTGATTAAACAAAATAATATTCTTAATAAATCTTTCACTAAGTTTTAAATCCCAGTTTTTGAGCCTGAGTTCAAAAAATACAAAAAAGGAGATAAACTATAATAAGTTTTATAGATAATGGCAGAGCAGAGTCTCAATAGCTCTTAAATGAAAAGGCTATTTAAAACGAGAACATTTTAGGTTTAGTAAAGAAAAAATGAAAACAAAGTAATAATAAATATGAATTAAATCTTTGCATATTGCATGCAAAGTTATTCAAATAGCTCTTAATAGCCTTTGGGAAAGGAAAGTGTGGAAAAGCTAACCACTCAATGGGTACTAATTTACAACCAAAATTTCCAGGGTAAACTTACACTGTAGGGGACAATGAAAAACTGTTACGTGTAGAATATATGAATAAACTAGAAAGGGGGACTTTGAGTCTTTCCATCATAAAAAACTGATGAATATGTGTTTTATTGTATTTATGTGACTGCTTTGGAAAGAGCACAATTCTCAGTGAAGACAACACAGATATGTTTTAGTTTCACCCTTTCTTACCTGTGCAGTGATGAACTTGTCCATGCCCTTGACTATTATTTCTGCAAAATGGACACAGTGCTATCCTTCACTCTGAGACTGGGACCATCTTCCCCTCATTCAATCCAGATCCCCTGAAATTTAAGTTTGTGCAGGACACTTGCAGGGAACATTGAGGATTACACAGAAAACACAAGGGGTCAATGAAACAATAAGGCCTGGGTTCTCAGTTTTCTTTTTTTTTTTGTTTTAATTCATGTTCTCCAGTTAATTCAAAGAACAGAAGGAGGTTGATGTCTGGTATGATACCCCAACATCCTTCAACAAATTTGAATATTAAATGACCCAAAGACAGATTAAATTTTACCCAGGATTTGTGGCAAGCAGCCTAGCAAAGACATGTGTGGCAGCTGGAAGAACACTGCTGAATCACTCCACTGCTCTCTGTCAAGTTGAAGACTCTGTGACAAGAAATTCTACCTTGTCCAGGCTTACTCTGTAAGGAAATTGATATCAATGAAATAATCAAAAGCAAACCAATTACGTTCTGGTATCTTTTATCCATCTATTTGGATTTAACTATCCATTAAAAGGTGTTTGCCTTTGAAGGGATGCTCTGTTTTATGCAGAGGTACTCAATTATTTAGATTATACATTTGAATAAACTGTTCAGTGGAAGGACCATCCTTGTAATGTAGGACTATTACATTTTCTTGCATAGTTTACAGATTATTAAACTAATATCAGTTTGAACCACATCACCAGTTACTGGATTCTAACCTTTACCTTTGAGACTTAGCCACTGTAAGTGTCTAGCTACTACCCTAACAATTAGCAACTTGTGTCAATCATGTCAAATAATACCAAATTGTGCAAATTGGGTTGGGGGAAAAGAATTTTCTGAGAAGAGACCACAAAATTTAACTCCAGTAGAGATCATAGGTGAGGTGCGCAGCTGCTTACTGCTGCTTGAGAACTCCCAACAATCCATGGCCAATAAGTGAGGAGTCTCTTGTTTCTAAGTGGCTTTTCCTCACACAGGCAGGTCAGCAGACTGCTCCACGGGAGCCTCCTTCTCACAGGAATGGCCATTCCACTTTAACTGTGCATCAAGAAAAAACTACTACGCTTTCTTTGTTAGTGTATCACTTTCAAGACGCTAGGTTGTGAATACATGTGCTTATCATGGTGAACACTGTTTATCAAAAATCGCAGGCAACCAGGTTTAAATTCTTCACAAAATTTAGTTTCATAGATTTCTCAAGCCATCCTGGGTTTTTCTTTCACTGCGTTTCACTTTTCAATGACATAAAATATAGTTCTTTACCAGAAAAGAAATCACACAAACATCCCCTGTCCACCTTATATTGAAATAAATACATTTGTTGTGGGTAATAAATAAAGACATATTTTATAAATATCGTATGGAAAAGTATTAAAGAGCATTTTACTCAGAAATGGCAAACCACGGACTTTATTCTCCAGTGTGATTTGTTTGTAAAACTGGCTTTGCAACTCTCTATTTACATATTCTCCCCATCACTTGTTTATATTTTCCACCTGGTCACCAAACGAATTTGTGATGGCTATTGGAGAATCTTGCTTGTTAAACTGTCTTTGTTTTAACAGATAAATTGAGGGTCAGAGAGGTTAAGTGGATGCTCAAGATCCAACAGCGAGTTAATGGCATATGGGGGAGGAGGGCCGGGCAATCTCAATTCCTTGTTAGTGCCTTTTTCTCAAACCTCAGCTGATTCCATGCTATGAACAGGCAAACGGAAATTTTTACAACATATTTCCTTGTGTTTCAATTAAAGGATTCAAATTTGTGAATTTCTTCTGTTATCGGGAATGGGCTGGGGGTGGGGTTGGTCCAGTCAACAAAGTGCTGCTTTGCCGCATGAGGACCAGAGTTTGTCTCTAGCATTCACGTGAAAAGCCAAGTGTAATAACATGGGAATGCAGAGAGGCAAATCCCTGTGGCATGCTGGCTAGCCAGCCTAGTCTAATTAATGACACCCCCCATTCACATTAGACATGCTTCTCAAAAAGCAAGGTAGAGGGCTCCCGAGGAATGATGCCTAAAGTTGTCTTCTCGTCTACACTCATATATGCACATACAAGCACACTTACACACTCATACACCATACAAACATAATCACAAAACAAAAAATAAATGTACTCTAGCATTTACCAAAGTATAAGAAAGAAGAAAACTGCTTTGGCTTTTCACTTGTTTGCTTTCCTTTTGCATATAACTAATGGTGATGGTCATTTGTGTATGTCAACTTGGCTAGACCAAACAAGGGCTATCAGTCCATTGTTGAGTTAGGTGGTCCTGCAGACATTCTGTACATTTAATTACCAACTATAATCAGATGGTTTATGTAAAGATTATCTTGCATAATTTAATAGACCTGTTCCACTGAAAGACCTTCAGTACTGAAGAATGTGTTCCTAACACACTCACTATCAGCTCTTAGCTAATAGTTTCTACTGTGCTCCTCCTGAAAGCTTGCTGTACTACTAACTATGGACTTGTTAGTTCTGGTTCCTATAATTCCACAAACAAATTCATTAATGCAATTAATAACATATATATGCACATAATACATAGTTAATATATATGGGAAATCTGGTGCAGAAATTTATGAAACTTTTAATTTCTTTCCTGAATTGGTGAATACATGAATCAGTCATAATCTTTTTCACTAGATCTATATTTTTTGATTTGAAGTGCTGTCATATCACAAACTATATTTTTAACACATCTAAATGCATTTATATTGGAAAAAACCCAAGACTTACGAATCTATTTTATCATTCTTAGAAAAATCTGCTTTATTGTCTTTCATGAGTAAAGAGGAAAGACTTCCTTTGTTGCAGAAATATACAAGAGATCTACTAAAAAATAACACTTGCAGGAAAGTCTGCACAGGGTTATAATCTGTTTCCAGCTCCTGAAGAAGGACCTGGTTAAATTTCCCCAGACCATTACGATTCCCTTGTTTTAAATCTCCAGTGCTGTAAATAATGAAAGAGCAATATCCTTCAAGCATCGTATTGACTGTGGTATCTCTTTGAAGTAAGACTGGGCATGTGAGTTACTCAGACCTTGTTCTTCCACTAATTAAAATCCCTGTGTATTTTTTGATGAGGTGAGCTTGGTCCAAAGTTTCCCTAATGGTAATAACTTAGTTGACTTTGTAACCAATCAAACTGTCTCCTAGTAGTTAAGACAACGGCGTTATCAACACAAACAAACATCTCTCTTTCATGAGAGAGAAGAATAAAAACAAATCATGTTATCACATAGCTGATCAAATTGATTTTTTTTATTATTCTCTAAATGCTCCATTGTCATCTTAGTTTCAACTATATGGTATTTAATTCCACATAAAACTTTACCCATAGGCGTGAATGAAAGGACTCACAAATGAAACAAGAGCTGCATAATCAGATCTTTGACAAGACAATGATTCACAGTGAACGCTGACTGCAGCTCACAATCATGTAGCAACAGAGAGACAGGTGTGCTGCAGACTGTACTGACAAAGAACGTAGACTGGCACACAGCTCTGACTCCAAAGGCTAGTTATCAGAATCGTTCTGGGACAGCAAAACATTCAGGTAAACAAGGTATTGTGTAATTGTGGGAGTTGCAGAGTAATTGATTCGTGTCTGGAGATAGAACCTCCATGTGGATAGGAGGTAGTTTTAAATAAGAGATTTAGGATCTGTGGAGTTTTAGATACATAAACAGATGATTTCCACATTTCATTAGCAACATTAATGTGCATGGCGGTTTGAATTTTAAACACATCAAAGTAAATTATCTGGAATCCTTTAGTTAGCCCCAGAGATGGTGGAAATTTAAAACATAAACATTCACTCGTTTGAATAAATAGTGTTCTTCAAATGTAATTGGTATGGGACTGAATGTTAGTCACAGTGAAAGAAGGGATTTGCCAGGATGTTGGAACAGGAGCAGAACTGTTGTTTCTTCCTGATTCTTGTATTACTCTTCAAACGTTAATAATAGTTCTCCAGTTCTTTGTGTAGGGTTGAAGCCTCATCCTCATGCACTTCCCAGATCCACTTTAGCATTTTTAATGATTGTGGCCCTTGTTCAGTTCATGTGTAGGCAGCCACATTGGCAAGACCTTATCTGTGTTGTCTCTGAGATTTGAAGGAGACAAAGTCTTATAGCTGATGTCCTGACCTCTGACTCTTACAGTCTTTCTGGCCCCTCTTCTTCAATAATCTCGGACACTTAGATGTATTCCTTGGACTGGGCTTCATAATCTGGCATTTTGACTGGTTAAGAAGCAATAATGGCAATTAAGAAAAGTTGAGAATGGGAGAAATAGTCTTCATCGGAAAAGAGCACATCAACTGGTTATTCAGTACCAAATGCTCTGAAAACATACATACAGGTAACATTACACAGACTGGGCAAGTCGTATTTCTGTATAAAGGGATATGTAAATCATAATATATATATATACTTTGCATATACTTACGTGCCATATACTCATGTAAACAGCAATTAGTGAGAAATGAAGTCATGAATTTGATAGAAAGCTAGGAGGGCCACATAGGTGGGTTTTGAGTGGGGGAAAGGATGCAATTATATTATAATCTAAGAAAATAATTAATTAAAAATAAATAAATAAAAAGTCTGAAATACACATAAAATTGTTCTGTTCAGAAATTTAATATTATGTATAATAATTCATTATATATCAATTTCTCCTAGATTTGTTGTTTGTTTCTTGCTATGAGATTCTACAAGCAAGAGGAATAAAGAACACTGTTAATTTTATGAACCATATCTCTATGTGCTCTATCAGACTGCACAGTTTCAATGTCCTGAAACAGTTACTTGTGTGGGTTTTGTTCAGCTCAGTTCCTTCTTTTTCTCCCACATCAAGATTCACTTGTTGCCTCATGCCACCACTGCCAAAGTACAACCTATTTTTTCTCTGATTTTTAAAATTGCAGTTTCTTTTCTTAAATTTATTTCAGATATTTACAGAGTTCTTTAACTTTCTATGTGTCTTAAAATCTTACTTTTTGTAAGTAGAGTTTTCTTGTCCCACAGTCACTCTCAAAGAAACACATTGAAGCTTATATTAATTACAAGTGCTCAGCCAATAGCTCAGGCTGTTTCCTAACCAGCTCTTACTTTTTAAGTTAACCTATATTCCTGATTTATACTCTGTCATGTGGTGGCACCTTTATTAACATGGGACATTGCTCTCATGCTCCCTCTTTCTCAAGCTGGTGATTCCAGACTCTGTCCTTGCTCTTGGCATTCTCCGTGTCTGTTTGTGTTGCCTAATCTTTTCCTGTTCAGTTATTGGCCAGTCAGCTTCTTTATTAAACCAAACACAATGACATATATTCATACAGTTTTGGCAGAGGCCACTAGTTTGTTTCCCAACCACCATGACTCAAAATAATCACACAGAAACTATATTACTTGAAAAGCTGTTTGGCCAATAGCTTACTAAGCATATTTCTAGCTAGTTGTTATATCCTAAATTAATCCATCTCCATTAATCTGTTCATCATCACGAGGTCGTGGCCTACTGGCAAAATTTTGGCTGGCTCCAGGGGAGGTGCCTGTCTCCTACAGGCAGCTACATGGCTTCTCACCCACTCTGCCTATTCTCTCTTTCTCTATCTGCTTGGAACTACCACCTTGCCCTATTCTGCTAAGCCACTGGCTGAAACAGCTTTATTCATTAATCAATAAAAGCAACACATAGACAGAAGGACTTCCCACACCATTTTCACTTTTCTGTTTAAATAAAAGGGAAGGTTTTAACTTTAACATAGCAAAAAATGAATACAACAAAACAGGTATCAAGCAAAAATTACAGTTATAATATTTATATCTACATTATTTTCTATCATAACTAAGGAAAACTATAATTATAACTATTATAATTATATTATTCTTCAACTGCATCAAAGACTCCAGGGTATAATATCATCCAAGTTAACAGGAAAAATATTGTAAGCAACTTCCAAAAGACGAGAATTGACAGAGACATCTCACTGCCTGGACAGTCACCCAAAGTTTCTCTGCAGTATTGGGGCACCTATCTTCAGCCTCCAGGCCCATTGTATCTGGCAGACTTTTCCATGAAGCAGGAAATTTCCAACAATTTCATCTATATTGGCAGCTTGTCAGTCACTTTCTTCTGTGTCCTGTCCTGCAGAATGTCTGGCAGACACTTTCATGAAGCAGGAACCCTGTAGGACTGTCTCACCTTCTTTTGGCACCTTTAGCAGTCATTTTTCTGTGGGTCATGCAAGTCAAGTCAAGTAGTTTAGGCAAGAGCAATCTCTTGCCCAGATGGCTAACAAACTTCACAAGGAGCCTCTTTGATCCTCTTGAAGTAGATTATTGCTTCCAGGAGCAGATGTGTCTCACTGTCATGAAAAGTCTAAGTTCTTAAAATACTTTATGTGCCATATTCTGTTAGTCTTTGAGAGGTTTGAAGAATAACTATCCATCTGAAATATATCTCTGTACATCTAGAAAACCTAACTAACATGACTACAAGCTTAACTATTATAGAAGACTATCTGTTAACCTACATTTCTTAATTGTACATTGCATTTTTAAATGACCTGCACAAACACAATACCTTAATCAAGAGCAGAAATATAT
>LOJH01022173.1:679-19997 GCA_001685095.1 Ellobius talpinus
TTCATGAGACAAATGATTGCTCCCCTATGGATGGGCAGGCGGAAATCTGAAGGGAGCCCATGAAAGCAATGCAGTCAGGAAAGGTAATTCTATTTGCAATGGATTCCTTTGAGATAGAGAATGAATAGAATCTGTCCCTGCAAGAAAATCAATGAGAAAGACTCCAGTTTCCACAGATCCAGGTGTTTCCAATGACTTCTGTCAACAGCACACACCACCCCCATGCTTTTCTCTGTAGCATTTATGACTAGGACATTTTATTTTAAAACACAGTAAAGTGGTACCATGAAATGCCTTGGTGCTGAATGCTATTATAATTAGCTATATTCTGGTTATCGGTACCACCAAGGATAATAAAACAGCAAGTAACAATAGCCCAGAAAATCCTGGTGTAATGTCCATCATGTGTCCCAAGTCAACAGGAACACTTCATTAACAGGACCCAGGATGATAGTAAAGACCTGTGTGGGTACCACGAAATACCACGAAACCAAAACTTCAAATCCTACTAAGAAATTACCCATTGCTACTCAATAAGCACGTCTTTAAGCTTTATGGCTTTGGAAATTAAAGCTGCCTTCCTATATACAATACATTTAAAAGTTCCATTTGTGAATCTTTAAGACCATTTTGTAAAAGAAACTAGAGTTTTCACTTTTCAAATGGTTTTACTGGTAAGAAAAGAGCTGAAGTGTCCAGATGAAGACATCGCTGAACTATAACTGATAATAACTATGATTTTCCTTTTTTCTGCCCCTCCACATTTTCAATATGTGATTTTATTCATTTCATAGTGAAATTTAATTCATTAACTTAAAAATTAAGCATGAAACACCCACTGTCAGGTCCATGTGGCCAATGGTAGTCACTAAGTCTGTACATTGGAGCTCAAGTTTCTTGGATTTTATTCACAGAAGGTAGTTGTTGGAGCAAACCTTGTCTGTCCTTCTTACTGAGGATAATAATAGTGCTTAAGTCTCTAAAATATGTAATTTCCTTCATGCTTGTTTTTGTTTGTTTATATAAAGTTTTTATTATGTTTGAAATTTCTTTTTATTCAGTGTGCAGTAGCATACAGTACATGTGGAGGTCAGGGGGCAACTTTGGAGAGTTGGTTCCATCCTTCCATCTCATAAGTCCTGGGGATTGAACTCAGGTTGTCAAGTCTGGCTACAGGGGCCTTTACCTGCGAGTTGTCTCACCAGTCCATATTTATTTTCTATACGTGTGTATTTTTGAAGGAATCTTTCCCGCTTACTCCTTAAATATTCTAACTTGAAAGTTGTTTATAAATTATCCAGTTTTGTCTGATCTTGACACAAAGAGGTCTACCCTTCACTAGCATGTAGATAGTTTTTATATATTTGTATATATCCTTCACTTAAGGACTTATGTTTAAAAGTCATAGAATGGTTGATCAAATGAATGTTAGATTTAGATTTATGTCATATTCTAGCTTCTAGACAGAACTTTCCATTTTTATCTTATTTATAATATATTAAATATTCCTAGACCCCAATCTCTCCATTGGAAAAACTTATTTGGAGGCAAATAAAACCCAAATTCTATGCCAAAAAGAACAGAGAACTAGTTTTAAAGTTTGGGAACAAGTTTCACAAATTACAGATTTATTACTTAGATAAAAGGAATTCAGAGCATGAAGTGTAATAGCGAGGTTCTATTGGAAACTGCTATTAGGAAAAAGTACATTTCATTTTATTAAATGACATTAGTGGAAATTCAGGTAGAGGCAAGGAGGGCAGTTATTTGGGAAATGCATGAAAAGAGTGCTTTGTACTCGAACAAAGAATGGGCTATTCAGGGGAATAGTTAATTCACTTTTAAATTAAGTTGCTGAAAAAATTTTTGCTGGACTGCTTTGCCGCATAGTGAATTTTTGTGTGTGTGTGTGTGTGTGTGTGTAGAAATATAAAAGGCACCCAAATATTATCAAGGGAGGGGTGCTGGAAGCCGTTCATCTTGCTTCCAATTGACTTGGCTGAAGTTAGAGTCACTCCTTCCAAAGAGATGAAGACATCATTTACACAGCAAACTGGAGCAACTCAGAAGGCCTTTGGTCTGAGGCTCTTTGGAGGGTAAAAACAGAGAGGAAGAAACACAGACCCATGTTAATCGTGGGAGGAATCTAGCATTACTTGTCTACCTTTGAATGTCTGGGTTTGGGGTGTATGCTTAATCTAATAAGCATAATAATTGCAGAAACCTCTGAGTCGGTCTTTTATAAAAACCATAGTCTCCAAACCTCTCTTGAGTTCTATCATGATGCTGGCCCAAGGGGTCAGGGGAGAAAAGTAAAACTCTCAAGTATCATCTTGGTTCCAAAGAAAATTTCAGACTCGGTGCAGCTACAAAGCAGACGACAGGCAGTGGGTGCAAATTTTTAAACAGCTCTTGCTGAGCATTTCTACACCCAATCCCTGCTCTCACCGCGCAGTCTGCAATGATTATAGTGTTCAAAGAGTTCAGATTAACAGGGTACTAGGTCTGAGAAGCATAAAGCGATATAAAATAGCCCCTGTATTGTATGTGAAGGGCAGGAAGACAGCTCCTAAAATAAACAAGAAAGGAAATAGAACAAGGTTAAAAAGCCCAACAAAATGAACAAGCATGCCCAATGCTTAAAATAATCTGCCGCCTGCATGTCTAGACTGAAGGCTGCCAGACCTCACACTCTTCTGAGTTCCTTTGGTTACCTCTCTGCAAGGCTTCATCCTTCAAACCCTGAACTCACTTAACCTTGGATTGTGTCCCCGCTGAGTCTCCTCCCACTGGCTTATGTAATGCTGAGTCTCCTCCCACTTCCTGTTTTGCCTGCCTGTCCTTATTGGCTCTTCCCCTCTCTCCTCTGATCCTAACAAACTGCTAATAAGTGGCCTCCTCTGCGTCCACACTTCAGTAACTTCACCTCTGCTGACCCACGAGGACTTGGTCTTTCTTCCTTTTCATGTTTTGCACTAATTTTACACCCCCTTTTAGGCGATGCGGATTGTTCTGGTTGAGTGAGCGTTGCCTAAAGGCAGCGGCAATGATGACTAACTGATAGAAATGGAGCCTTGAGGGAGGTCTTTAGGTCACTGGGACACACCCTCAAGGAGAACCCTGATCTGCTGCCCCCTCTTTCTGCTTCCTAGATGGACACACGAACAGTCAACCTCACCTCCTCCTGCCATAGTACGCTGCCTTCTCTACAGGACCCAGCCATGAACTTGGCTCTCCAGAGTATAAGCTAAATAACTTCATTTTCTTCCTTTAAAGCCACTTGCCTCTGATATTTTATGGTAGCTACGTGAATGTCTGATGGCTCAACGTGTACTGCCAACATCCTTCTACCAGAGCGCAGAACGTTTCTCCTGCCTCGTATCCATGGTATACTCACGAAGCCGGGTTGTTATCTTCCTGGGCAGCTGATTTCTTCAGGCCTGAGAAGGGTACCATCCTATTTCCAATAACAAGGATGCTGCATTTCGTTTGTTGTCGTTCATTGTCATTTCTTGCTCTCTCATCTCTTCGTACCTGGACACCACAACATCACCTGCCCTTTCTTATGCTGTCTCTCATTGTATCCTGTCCTTTCACCCATTCTTCTAAGTCTAACCCAGCCTTTTCTCTCCCATATTGGCATTACTACAAAGTCCTTGCCTTCCTTTTAAAAACATCTACAAACAAACCCATCATGTCTTGTTAAAACATCATTTTGCCACATATCAACCCATCCCTGATGCTTCTTATCTCCAGGATAAGGTCTTTAGCCTTGCCAGTATCTCCACGGTCTGGGTCAAACTTCCTTCATGTCTTATGTTTCAGTGGGTGTCATCCTCTGGAGTTCACCTGGCCTGCTGTGATACCACAGTCACGTTCCAGTGCCTTCACCTAGCCTGATTGCTCTGGCCTTCAACCAGCATGCTCCTTAATACAAACGCCATTGTGTAATCTTATTCAGCTGCTCACAAATACACATCATTTTCTGAGCTAAACACAGCTTTTGTTGGTGCTGGAGACAGAGCCTAGCTTTACTCCTCCGAAGTAGGCTAAGTGTCTAGCCTATGGCAGTTGTTGATTCCTCATGGAAAAGAATGGGACATGGATATATTTTTCTTCAATAGATGGTTGAAGACTCATGCACTCAGTACTTGAAAAATATTTGATGAATGAATGAATGAATGAGAAGGCTCTAGAAGCATAAACCCACTCCATTCCAGGGCATGTTGTGCTGGGATTAGAAGCTGCCTGTTGTTTCGACAAGCATTGACTTTTAGCAAAGAACTTCCCTGATGCTGCAGCATGGTCATTCTCTGCTGTTCACATAGAAAAGACAGAATCATTTCTTAAGGGCAAACAAATAAAGATTGACATTTGATATCCAGCTACTCTGTGTATAGTTTGTAATTGTTTTGTGCTTATTCTGGAACAAACCCTTGGCAATGAGACTCCCAGAAAGAATATAAATGGATGCTATAAGCAGGGTCTGGTGTTGAAAAATAGCTGTCCCCATACTCTTCCTGTCCACATTCCCACTTAGATCTCCAGCCTCTTTGCTTTCTGTACTTTCAATGTATAATTGCTGGGAATTGTGGGATATCAACAATGCCCCCTCCCAGGCCTTCTTTTGCAATTGGCTTTCAGAAGTGTGTGTGTGTGTGTGTGTGTGTGTGTGTGTGTGAAATCAAAACAAGAAGCACCTTTCCACACAAAATAGTTACTTAATTAGTTCACTAACTAAGTACTTAATTGGCATTGAAAGGAATGCTGCTTAGGGAGAAGGCACCAGGCCACCAAGTTCTTCTGTTCTAATAATCATTTTTATGCACACCAAACCAGTGGGCTGGATGCAGGGAGTGAAATTATTGGAATATAATGGTGACATTAAAGCTTAAAGTTCAAGTAAACACATCTGGGACCATGCGAGTTTTGTAAACTAAAATTGGCAAGAGATCACACAGTTTGGCTTCACATAAATCTGAAATTTCTAAGACATTTTCCATCTTTCCTCCGAGCACTTGGACTCACCACTGCCTCTGCAAACTAGAACCAGACCTGGCTATCTGACAAACCCTTGGCTAGCCGCTCTCTTTCAAAAGTCCTCGAGATGGGAAGCAACAGAGCTCTGCGCTGATCTGTAGTAAATGACCCCAAAGTTAAGGTGTCTGTTTTTGAAGGGAAAAGGCAACAGGGAAGTAGGAAAAAAAAGACAAAAGGCATTGGGAGGTAGAAAAGGCTTTGCCCAGTCTGTCTCAAAGTCAAATAAAAAGAAAGGAATAGCTAAAACACAGTTGTTAAGCCGGGTGGTGATGGCACAGACCTTTAATCCTAGCACTTGGGAGGCAGAGGCAGGCGGATCTCTGTGAGTTCGAGGCCAGCCTGGGCTACAAGAGCTAGTTCCAGGACAGGTTCCAAAAGCTACAGAAAAACCCTGTCTTGAAAACAAACAAACAAACAAACAAAAACCCATAGTTTTTATACTCCTGTCTGTAGGACTGGAGGCCTAGCTCGTTGGTAGGATGCTTGCCTCACTTGGGTTGGGTCTGAGCTCCAGAACTCCAGTAACAGCAGATGTAGCCAGGTTCCACACATGGCTCTCAGCAGACTGCCCATGTTTCAATGGAAAGAACAAGGCAGGCAGCCTTGGACTTCTGAGCGCATATGTTTCTCTTTTTCCTTCAAACTGCAGCTACTTGTTACCTCCTCCTCAAAGTACACCAGATCCAGTGTAAGGAACCTTAAAGTCAGGGTGAGCACTAAGCTATACACAGACTGGACTTTGGGATGACCAACGGCACTGGGTAAATAAACAATTGGAAGATAAGGGACCTAGGAAAGAGAACTAGAAGTACATGTTGTCTCCTCAGCACTTCGGAGACTTAGAGAGTGTGAACGGGAAGTGCAGTGATTGCTGACAAATGCCGAAAGGCTAATGGACATATTTGACTATTACTTTTCTTAATGCTTCAGAAGTAACCAGCAAGTATTCATATGCTTTGAGGCAGGAAAAAATGCTAATAGAAATTTCTTTAATCATTACTGAAAACAAAAATTTGCCCTTACCTCTCCTGAAGTATACATGTTCTTTGCTGGTTTCGTTCTCGTCTGTACTTTACACATTGCACAGGGTCCACCCATCACATCCCACTCTTTAGGGCAGACTATGTGTAAAATGTGCATAGACACTTGGAGAATAGGTGTAAATAGCCCCCTAAAAGGCAGAATGGGTGTTGCACTTTTTCTTGTTTCTATATGATATATACGTATCTCTGTAGGTGTCTGTCTACTTTATTCTAGTGATGAAAAAGGTTTGAATCTTTTAACAGACTTAGAAACATCAGGAAATATGCTCAAGGATGACTTTCACAATATTTTGAATGAGGTCATGTTTTCCTTAGTTTAAGGTCTAGGTAGTTTTCAAAAATCCTTTAATATATTTTTATTGAATCCACATGGACAGCATTAACTTGCTTTTTTCATTAAAAAAGTCAAAAATAGATTTTTTTTCTTCTTTAGCTTTGGCTAATATTTTTCAGAGTACTTTGGAGAAAGTCATGGGATCTGTCTGAATTGAAATTTCATGTATCAAAATGCCATCTACAAGATGTGCTTCAACGATTAGCTTGTCCTGTCTCTAAAAGTCAGACAGGAAGAGGAAAATGTCTGTGACCTTATGGCCACAAAATCCCGAGGGCTACTTTTATTAGCAGGTTAAAGACTGCTCATTTATTCTATACATTTCAATTTTACACTTTAGAGAAAGTCATTGCCTAGAGCCAGTTTTGAAATTGCAGTTTTTGAAACATTTTAAAACCATCTATTTATCTTGTATGAGCAAGTGTGGGGGCATGCATGTGCCATGTATGCATGTGCGTGGACATGTATGTGCCATGTGGGGGCATGCATATGCCATGTGGGGAGGCATGCATGTGCTGTGGGGGGCATGCACGTGCCATGTATGTATGTATGTATGGGGGCATGCATGTGCTGTGGGGGGCATGTATGTGCTATGTATGCATGTGTGGGGGTATGCATGAGCTATGTGTGCATTGTGGGGCACACATGTGCCATGTGTGTATGTAGAGGTCAGAGGTCAACTTGTAAGAGTTATTTCTATGCTTCCACTATGTGAGTTCCAGAAGCTCAACTCAGGTTGTCAGTCTTGGCGGCAAGCACTTTTATCCACTGAGTTACCTCAAATCACCCTAAAAGCCCCCTCCATCACCATTTTACTCTAGTATGTTCATCTACCCATGTGATATATATATAAACATATATATATATATGTCTATCATTCATCATGTTTCTGAAAAAAAGAAACTGATGTAGCATCAAAGCAATTTCCTGAGTAACACTGATGATGAAAATCCACAAATCTGAGATCCAGTTGGGTTTCTATGGCTAACTCTGATTGTCCCCCAAGATCCTGGAGACACAGCTAGATCTGTGTAGCCAGCTCCAAATGTCCCCCAAGATTCCGCAGAAACTCTGAGATCTGGCTAGATCTATGCAGTCAAATCTTGTTGTCTCTCAGGATCCCTGGGAAATTCTTTTAAATAGCTCTGGTCTTTTCCTTCTCCTACACAAGTCACCTGCTCAATTCCCCTTTCTTCTCTCAACTCAAATCTCTACCCTAGTCATGAAGACAGTGACTACCCAAAATGGATTCTCTGAGCTTCCCCCATCTACCTGCAAGCAAGTCCTTTCAAATTGCTTCCAACCAACTCCCCTTTCCACAGGCCCCGAGCCTGGCCCCCATCAACTCTGTCTTCTCTCCCCGTGCATACAAATGCGGTGAAAAGGTTAAAACACAGATTCTGCTTCTCATTCTGTTGCTTCCAGAAGAATCCGAAGCCAAGGCCTCCATGTTGTTGCTCATTAAGTTTCCCACTTACTATGGAGACCTGCGGTCTGTGAAGTCTGGCGAACGCGTTTGCATTGTCATCTCTGTTTCCTCTGAAAGCTGTTTTTCAACAACTAACCTTTCTTCTTCGACTTTATAAACAGCGGCCATGTTTTCATTTTTTTCTCCTCAGTTTTCAGCTACTTTAATGTGATTTTCCTCTTTGAAATGGTACCTGAAATAGGAGTCCTGCATGTAGGTCCATGCGTCCTTAGAATCTGTAGATTTGTGTCCACAGTAAATGGATACTTTTCTCAGAGGAATGAACCCTAGATTTTTTCGTATTCTCAAAGGAGTATACAACTTACGATAAAGCTTAAGTACTACTACCTTATTTATGTTTTGCTCCTGTGGAGTTTGAAGTTATTCTCTCATAGAATAATTCTTAAAAATCTATGACCGTGATAAAGAGTCTCAGAAATGCACATGGCAATCTGAGGTGTGCACTTTGATTTATTTGTGGGGTTAGTAAAGGTTTGCCCTGAGGAAGGAAGGATTGCAGAACTGAAATCTGCTCAATGAGTGGAGGTTAGAAGGGGAGAGACAGCTGCTTCAGCAGAGGGAAGAGCTGACGGGGTATCAGCAAACCTGAAGAATCTGAGGAAAGTAATCCTTCCCTTCATAAAGAGGCTGCAAGGATCAAAACAGAGGATGCATGTAGAATACTGGTGAAGGTTGGCATGTTGCAAGCATCCAACTGCTCAGTATTGACAAGGCGAAGTGCTTCATTGACGGGGTGGGACAGCGCAGGATCCTGGAAGACGGGGTGGGACAGCACAGGTTCCTGGAAGAAGTGCTGGTCCAGGGAGAAGGGTAGCCTGGGATTCTGGGTACCAGGGCTAGAGATTATGGGATCAAGGGTACCCTCTAAAGTTCTGAGTGACATCACCCTTGTGCTGGGGGTACAAGCAGCAGGATTCAGAAACAGACAGGCACTTGAAAATAACCCCTAACAATGTTTTTATCTGGGTCTCAAAAATTTGCACTGTACAGTTTGAGCAAGCAAAAGTAGGATTTTCTTTAGCTTTAAAATAAGTTAGCTAACATTATCAAACTATTAATTTACAGAAAATTTAGAAGATAGATAAGCAAGTTGAACCACACCACAGAGCCACAATTAGACTACAGGAAGTAGACGTCTACCTGCAAACTTTTCAGGGACAGCCTAATTTCTTTAGAAGAATGAAAAACTTGAAGTAATTTTTTTTAAGGTAAAAGATGGAGGGGAAAACTATAGCTCAAAAGAGACCAAAAAATGTGGACTTTATATGACATTTGTAAGATACAACAGGAAATTAAAATACTAGCTATGTGTTTCATCATATTAAGGGATATTTTTAAACTCTTAAGTTCTAGAGATATGCATACATTGAAATATTAGGGATGAAATGATACTGCTATGTGAGATTGCTTTAAAATGCTAAGTATAGATGAAATAAGACTGGCCATGAGTAAGAAATAATTCATTTATTCATAGTATTTTAATAATCGTATGTTTGGAAAGCTCTCTTATGGGCTTCTTTGTATTGAATTAATATTCTTCAATCCAGAGAATATAAATTGCATGCTCATATTTACCTAATTGTATTAATAGAAACTTTTCAAATCAAAAAGACAACAATGAAGTGTATGTTTAAAAAGCAAAAAGTAGTCAAGTGTGATAAGACACCTGTGGTGGTTTGAATGTAATTGGCCCCATCATCTCATAGGGAGTGGCACTATCAGGAGGTGTGGCTTTGTTGGAGTGGGTGTGGTCTTGTTGGAGGAAGTGTGTCACTGTGGGGGTGGGCTTTGAGGTTTCCTATGCTCAGGATACCACCCAGTGTCTCAGCAGACTTCTTGTTGCCTGCAAGATGTAGGACTCTCCGCTCCAGCACCACATCTGCCTGCTAGCCACCATGCTTCCTGCCATGATGATAATGAATTGAATCTCTGAAACTGTAAACAAGCCACCTCAATTAAATGTTTTCTTTATAGCAGTTGCCATGGTTATGCTGTCTCGTCACAGTAACAGAAACCCTAACGAAGACACAAACCTATAATCCCAGCTACTTGGGAGGCTGAAGCAGGAGGATTACAAATTTGAGATCAGTTTGGGAAACTTAGCAACACTCTGTTCCCTAAGTAAAAAATGTAGAGGAGCTTAATGACAACATGCTTCCCCAGCACAGGTGAGGCTGTTGGTTCTCATGCAGAATTAAAATTTGAAAGTACAGGATTGAGTTGGCTATGAGTGTTGCCAACAGAGGCCAGCATGGCATCAGGCAAGGGAAGGGCTATAGAAGGATTAGTCCTTCCTTCTGGGAAATTCTGACTGTTTCTTACCTGAATTTAAGGAAATGGGAGTCTGTTCTCTTAAAAATATATTGGCACTGGGCAGTGGTGGCGCACACCTTTAACCCCAGCTCTTGGGAGGCAGAAGCAGGCAGATCTCTGTGAGTTCGAGGCCAGCCTGGTCTGCATAGTGAGTTTCAGGACAGGCCCCAAAGTTCACAGAGACATCCTGTCTTGAGAAACTAAAAAAAAATTTAAAAAAATACATTGGCATTTCATCCTGTACAGATAATTTCCTATATTTCTATGTGAATAAAAAGAAATCACATATAGATAAAATATTGTTGTAGTTAAATCGTGCCATGTTTAGATTCCCCAAAATCTGTTTCTCACAGACTTTATCTTCCACTTTAGCCATCAGTTTTGGCCAACGGCTCTGAACAGGCAGGGGATGCTCTTTAGAGGTGGTGGGACATGAAACACTGCTGGTGCGACGGCAGCTTACCGGAAACTGGGCCAAAGGGCAGAACAAGCGTGTGTCTGGGGAAAAGCACCTCACAGAAAGAGTAGTTAAACCTGGGTCTCTGGGGTAGGAATATGTCTTCTGACATGTTCAGGGAACAGCCCTGAGGCTCTGTGGACTGAACGGACGCCCTGGTTAGCAGCATCCAATAGAGGAAGCAGCGGCTCAACACAGGCAAAGCAGACGACGCTCCCAGGGGAGCGATCGGAAAGCGGCCACGATTCCAAACTTCTTTCAGGACAGAGGGCAGACACCCAGTAGCCGCAAACACTCCGACCCTGCCCTCCTGACTGTTTTCTGTGCCACTACTTAGTCCTCCAGCTGTGTGGAAGCAGAAGCAGCCTAGTGGGATTCATCAACCATATTGGCTCGAGTCCACCAGTCACGGTCCAGGCCAGGAAGAAATATTAACTTTGAATGAAGACCTGAACAGTTGTTGGGACAAAATAATCAGAACATTTCACCACCTGAGGCTGATGGACAAAATCCCAGGATGGGCCCAAGGATCCACCCCAACACCCAGGGAGGAAGCAGCCTGCACTGGAGGCTTCCGGGCCGACTGGGAAGGAGCTGCAAGGTTGCCAGTGTGAACACACACCAGGGCATTTTGCTTATTTGGTATAATGGTTTTAAGCCCACTTCAATCTTTATTTGAGGATGTTAAGAGTCAAGGAGAAGACAGAGTTTCCATTCACGTTGTTAGCCAATCCCGCAGTCTTCCTGTGCGTTCAATTAAAGCATGCCAGAATGCTGGGATAGAGGGCAGCCTTCTTTATGGTCTGACTTGTTACGTAAATTACAGTCTCTCATTTCTAAGACCTGAACAGCTCTGTAAATTCCTCCATACTTGCCGTTCCTTCCCCTGGCTGTGGCCCTAATTAATCTTCACTACTCCAGTCTGGGAGAGCAGTGAATGACAAGTGTTTGACAGTCTCCCCCAACAGTTCTGAGTCAAATGTGGGCAAACACCCCGGTTAGTCAGGATGATTTATTAAAAAAAAATAGGATGCGTTAAAACGGAATCAACTGTCATCTTCTAGTGACGACTGTTGATCTGATGTGATGGTGTGATGGGGGAGAGTCTGCGTGCACCGAGAGGGTGATCCGGCTCCTGGATGGTTGAATGTCGTTAACTCATACAGACTGATTCTGGCCTCCGTTCAAACTTCTGAGCCTTTGTTCTCAAGGCTCAGAGGATGGCTTTGAAGTTCTAATACACCATTACCAAAGAATAACCTTTTGATTATGATCTCATGAAAGTATAATCCATAACTTACATAAGTTAAAACCATGGCAAACAGTGACGGCCCTGTAATTGGACCTTTATGAGTTCCATATGTTACAATTGCTCCGTTAGCTTGCAGTCCTGCATGGGAGACATATCTCCTCCCTGAATACAGCTGCTGAACTTTTATAAAAGGCAATGAAACTTTTCACAGCTACTACCAGTCCTCTTTAGACCCCTAGTTTGGCTGTGCGGCCTTAAAGGACCAGCTTCTTGGAAAGCCTAGAAGGATAGCTATTTTCTGTCATAGTCAGTAGATGCTCACTTGTATAAAAGGACTTAAGCAAAGCCAGTGACTTTCTAATTAGTTGCATGTCCTGTGTGCTTTCAAAACCATTACCCTGGGAAATAAAAAGACTGCGCAGTAAGTAATTGTTAGAAATAATAAGAGCAAAGATATGCTCTTATGTAAATTCTACAAGAATTTGGACCTGACTAGGAACCTCTGAAGTAGTAATTTCGGTTTTTCTCTCTCTCTCCTTCTGCCTTTCTCTCTCTCCCTCCATCTCTCTTATTAAAATAAATTACCTTGTATTAGTGACTCAGAAATGGGTGTGTTTGGCATAGCTTAACTGCTTCCATTTAGGGAGGAAGGGTGGTCAGAAAGAAAGGATGTAGGTGGACAAGTGGCAACCAGGCCCTCACTAGTGTGAAAACAAAACCAACAATTCTGATCGGTGGGAACAACTGACAACAGAATAAAAGATATCTAAGGAAAAGTTAGTCTCCTAGTTTGCATTAAATCTCAGAACTTTAAAAAGGCATGAGTATAAAAAGCCAACAGCAATCAATAAAAAATGGGCCAAGCAAAGGCATTTCTTCTGCATTGGTCTC
Source organism: Ellobius talpinus (assembly GCA_001685095.1). Taxonomy (NCBI): domain Eukaryota; kingdom Metazoa; phylum Chordata; class Mammalia; order Rodentia; family Cricetidae; genus Ellobius; species Ellobius talpinus. The sequence continues at coordinate 13,499 of LOJH01022173.1, forward strand.
CTGCCCTTACAGCAGCTGTGACTGCTGCCCTCCCACCTGCAATGCCACCTGGGTGAGGTTCGGTACCGCTAATCGTGGATTTCTTTTTTCTTTTGGAACACACTTAACAGTTGCAAAGGCCAATTTTCAGCTGCAGATCACACAGGTCTAGATCCCTGAATTCAAATCAGTGTTGTTAGCAGAGCACTGGGGCTCTCTTCCCTCCACAGAACCTCTCTGCTTGAAAACACCTTCGTAGCTTTCAAATTAAAATCGGAGTCATTGACTTCCAATGCTTTCCTTGCATCTGCAGTGGAAATCTGACCTTTGGCTCCCTTCCTTCCCTGGGAGCATCGTTCCTAAAGGCAGGTGCGGGACCCTCTGCCAGCGCCCCCTTACTTTGCAGAGCCAAGTCTTGCATGGTACCGGAGTGATCAAAGAAAATGAGCAATTCCAAAGGGGCCAGGGCTTAGGCTCTTAACTGTTTTCAATTTGGCCGCTTTTAAAGAAAAACCCAGTGAGCTTATTAGGCTCCCCAGTTGTGACAGAAGATGACAGACCGTGTGAGAAGAAAGGAGATAGATAAATAGGAGAACAGATATACACAAGTCAGGGAGGCTGCTGTGACTAGAATCACAATCTGATGGATGTAGGAAAACTGAAAAGCTTTAAATGCAATCTCTTTTGTTCGTTATTTTATTCATTCTTAAAAAGATGATGGGAAATTTACATTGCTCAGCTTCAATATTGGTTTCCATGGCTTTAAAAAAATATGTCTAGAAGAACAACCTAGACATAAAAAAAAGTCAGAGGAAGTAGAAAGTACCAGACCAAATTCCAAATTGATATTTCCTCAAAATCAGGGTAAAGGAACAGTAGAAAGAATCGATCTTATTTCAAAATTCAGTCCTAATTCCTTCCCAGGTGGCGTGCTCACTGACAAACAGTCCAGCCTTTCCCGTCCTGACGGATGGCTCAATCAGCCCTTAAGTACAGAACTATATTTAAAAGGTGTACATGCTGGATAGTGACTGCGTTCTTCTTGGAAACTGACTTAAGGTTTTTGTTTGTTTTGTTTGTTTGTTTGTTTTTAATGACACAAATAGGCATTCAAAAGCCCGTGGTTTTCCTTAAATTGAATAGGTTTAAACACTCTAGAGAGACCGACTTCCAACTGTTCTTCACCATTTAAAATATGACACCCTTAAAATTGGTAAGAAATAACATAGGTCAACTATGCTTTCTTAATTAGAAGAACAGGGGAAGAGAAAGGAAGGGTTGTGTTTAAATCTAAAATAGGTGGCTTTTGAGAGAGAGCTCATCTCCAAGAACCAAAGTCCTGATAAGGATTCAGAGAAAAACAGTAAAATAGAAGGGTTAGTAAATGTGTTGACATTATGACTTCCTTCCTCCATGGATAGTAAATAACAGACAGTCAATCTAGCAACACAGGCTTTGAGAAACATGTTCCCACCAGGTCAGGACAACTTTCCAGAATCATTAAAAGCAATGCTATATTTAAAGATATGTGTTTGGTTAAAAGCATCACCTCAGCCCCTAACATCCTAATCCCAAAATGTCTGGAATGTTTAGTTGGAGGCTTCACCCCAGACCCCTGGCATCCATTTTAAAATGTTGAGCTGAAAACTCCATTCTAAGCCCCTTCCCCTGGGAGTGGCCGCAGTACAGACACCTCCTCCAAGAAAGCCTGCTAAATGGTGACCCCTCCCCAGGGAGGATCAAGACCACTCCCACAGGCTATTTAAACTGCCCCCCAGAGAATGAACACATGGTCTCCTGGTTTTCCCTGGTCTCTCCGGGTTCCCCCCTGCCGTGTTTTCCCAGGGGCCACCTAGCATCCCTGGCATTCATTAAACCTGGGCCTTTTCTAATTCAATCTGATTTGGTCTAATTTGGATTATTGCATTAGGCAGAGAGGCTTGTCAGTCAAAAAATACTTAACAATATGTATTATCTATCACACAATCTTATTTTTAAAAAGCTGTAGTTCCTTTTGACAAGGCTGCATTTGTGTCTTAGGGGATCTCAGATAGTCTTATAGACAAGACTTTCTTGACAGTGTCCTTGTAAAGTAAGATGTAGATCATGATACTGCAGAGGTGGAAAGATTGGGGTGGGCACTCAGGGGTGGATGCTAAACTCCAGATCCACAGCCTCCCCAACGCCGCTATCATGAACCACCTCCCCTTCCACACACCTCGTTGACTACCTATGTTGGACTGAATAGCATAAAACAGATCAATGGGCGCGTCTTCATTCTACATACCGAGAAACTGCAAGAACATTTTTCATTCCGCAGTTCATGGGACTGGTGAACTGAGATGCAACGATATTGCACTTCCTCGCAGACTAGAGTTTAAGATTGAAACAGAGTGGAGAGCTTGGCTCTGGCTGTCAGAAAGCACGCTCTTCCAACAGATGCATTGCTAGCTGTCTCTGCTATTCCCAGAAGTCTGTCATCATGTCTAATGTTTGGTTTTCTCCTCTGAAAAACAGGGTGCTTGAACTTATTCCGAAGGTTCCTTATCTTCTGGAAATGTATAAGTGTTTGGCAGTTTCCCCCCATGTTCAACTAAGAGTCCTAAGCTTTGCAGATATAGTTCCTCTTGAATATGTACACATGCAGATAATTGATATGCTCACAGTTCTTGAAGTTCAACATACTAGTTCTGTTCTAGTATGATCTAATGAGCAATCTCAGAAACACATGCAAAGCTGGAAATCTAGTGTGCACAGACCCGTGGCAACTCTGGGCCTCTATCAATTCCTCATGCAGAAGCGTAGGTGTATTTTGGTACCCCATTAATGAGACAACTTAGAATAAACCACGGACTATCTGAGAATAGGTTCTCTTTGTCACGACTGCCCTTCTGCTGGCCATGTGTGTCTACACTGTGAGCTGTGCTCACAGCCGCCGCAGGACATGCCTCTCTTTGAAGAGACAGCAGAAGGAGGATTCGCTGCTCAGAGGCCAGGGGTGGATAAACAGTCTTTTGTGTCTCCCTACCAGACACTCTCCCCATTCCTGATTCTACTCCTCAGAGAGTAAACTTAGTGGAAGTGAAGTCTCAAAGCTGCCCCTGGCTCTGCTGCCGTCGGAGCACTCTCCAGAAGCTCTCCCAGGTCTGCTCTTGCCTCCCCTCAGACGGCTCAGGAGACTCTAACTGGCAGATTTGTCTTTTCTTTGGGGGACAGAGCAATGAAGAGCGAGCACTGGGCCTGACTAATTGCATCAGTGCATCTGTACACACACGCCCTAGCCTGTCTTTTCCTTTTTGACTACTCCTAGATGTGTTTTTTATGAACATTTTTTGGATTTGTGTATAAAATAGTAGATTTCATGATGACATTGCATATGGATGTGTCATTGTGCTTTTCCTGTTTTCACCCCATCATCTTCCATTGTTCCTCCTCTCCCAGATGCCAGAGAGAGAAAACATGTGGCACTTGTCTATTTTCCCACTTTCACTCTTACTCCTTCCCTCCTCACCTGTGAGTGTGTACGTGTGTGTACGTGTGTGTGTGTGAGTGTGTATGGGTGTGTACGTGTGTGTGAGTGTGTACGTGTGTGTGAGTGTGTAAGTGTGTGTACATGTGTGTGTACGTACATAGTTCTCTCATATTGATACAATATGATTGGTAGTAAAGTTTGGTAAACTCATTGTACAACTGGTCCTGAACTTGTAGCAATACCCTGCCACTCCCTCTAGAGAATGGAAAATTACAGGGGTGAGCTATACCTGGCCCATTCTTCCTCTTTTAAAAGGTTGCTATTTCAGTCATTGATGATAATGGCTCTGAACACTGAAGCTTCATAATGATGCCAGCCCTGCTACTGCCTGGGAGCTCTGTCTACAACAGCGGTTCTCAGCCTGCCTCCCGCTGCGACCCTTTAATACAGTTCCTCGCGTTGTGCTGACTCCAACCATAACATTATTTTTATGGCTACTTCATAGCTGTAATTTTGCTACTCTTATGAATTGTAATGAAAGTATCTGACATGCAGGATATCTAATATATGAGCCCTGTGGAAGAGTCCTTCAATCCCCAAAGGGGTCATGACCCATTGGCTGAGAACCACTGCTCTAAAGGACACCCCCAGCCTTGTAAAACAGGAGGGAAGTGCCTACCACACACTGATCACTACTGCCCCCTACAGCATGAAAATCCTACTGAACTAAGTTTGCCATATTGGAACAGAAACACAGGTATGAGTCAATGACCACCTGGACCAATTGGAAAGCATCTTGTGTAGGATTCTTTAAAGGCCGTAAAAGAATACAAAAAAGAACATTTCTTCCACACTTCTGCTGCAAGTCTGTGGAGCAGCCGTTATAAGTCCAGCATTAACGTGTGTGCCAAAAGCCTATGTGTGGTTTTGACTCCAAAATTCCAGTTCTGGAATTTTGTCCTAAGGAAGCAATCCCAACACAGAAAAAGTTTTCTATACCATGCTGTTCCTCATGGTGTTATTTATGATGGTGAAATGCTACACACAATGTAGACAGGAGAATGTTTAAATATGCAATGGGACGTTCCACAACCATTTAAAAATCACGTTCACAAGACCTGTAGGCAAATGTGCAGGAAAAGTGCTACATCCTTAAGCAACCAGCAGGGAAACTAGGACTCATTGCTTTGAGAAAAGTGGCCCTCAGACGAGCGCCAATGTATTCACACTTTTCTAGGTGAGTTACCTGCATAGGAGTCCCTTCCTCGTTCTTCCTTCTCTTTTTCCACATTTTCCAGAAGCCTTTAGGGAATGCTGTAGTTTTTGATGGGAAAAGGCAATGAAGAAAAAGCTATCACGATTCATCCAAAGAAACAGTTATACCCAGGAAGTGAAGGACGGCACTCTAACGAGGGCCAGTTCGTGTTCCTGGTGAGTAACGGGTTTTGCAAGTTATAATTATCACAAAGACGAGTAGAGGTGCGAACAGGAAGACAATCTCAGAGCTCTTATTTAGTCCTTTGCAGAGAGCCAAGCCAGGGAGAGACACGAGTGTCTATAAAGAAGATCTGATTTGGGGTGGTTTTAAAGGACGGATGTTAATAACAAGGCCCTCCTGGCTTCTTGCCTTGGAGTTCAGCTCCTGAGTCATCTCATTAGTCAAGCCGGAGGAGTGTCACCAAGCTAGTACAGAAGACACGGACATCACTTGAATAGAGCTGAGGAGATTTAGTAGGCCGACCATGTTTTGAAAATTTACCCCTGCTTTATCACTTCACTGTCTGACTGTTTCTCTAATTGTCATCTGAGTTCAAACACAAGACTAAGAACAATGTGGAAAAGACACCAACTAATAAGAAGTCAGAGGCATCTTAGCCCAGAAAGAAAGCCCCTGTGTGACGGACGAGAAGTAAGTGGAATGCTTGTCTGAGGTCCCAGATAGTGGGTGTGGGAACTGGGCTCTAAGCCAGGTCTCCTGAGGCCAGCGCTGTGTGACATTCTGAGTTCAGAGGACAGGACGCCATTCACTTACAGTGGGGTTTGGGCATCCGGCCAGCACACTCCCAGCTTGGGATCTAGCAGCCGCTCTTTCTCTGGTCCCGTGCCTCCTGCCCAGCTCTAAGAGCTTATTAGCACAAAGAGAGGAAAGGACCCGCTTCTTCAGTTGTCTAGGCGGTGTCAGGTACTTTGTACACATATGTGACTGCATTTTGCTGTTCATGCAAGAAAGTAAATTATTAATTTGATTTTACTACTTGAATATGAGGCCCCAAGAGTTTAAGTTAAGTAAGACTTAGCCCTGTTCAACTACTGTGACCTTTGAAGAGTTTATTGTTCAGGGTCACTAGAGAAATTGAACTAAAAAAAATCTCTTTCTTTTTCTCTTTTCTCTCTCTCTGTCTCTGTCTGTCTCTCTCTGTGTGTACATGATATATAGATGGTGACAGAGATAAACAGAGAGGGAGACATACAGAGACTGAGAGACACAGAGAGACAGAGAGAGACAGAGATTAGAGAGATTAACTCACATGAAAACAGAGGCCCTCAATCCCAGGATCTGGAGCTGGCGAGTTAGAGACCTAAGGGACAACAACTGTTGTCTAATTATAAGCAGATTGTCTTCTTGTTCTGTTTGGGTCATCAACTGGTTGGAAGGGGCCCACTCACATAGAAAGGCCAATTTGTTACATGTGGTCTATTGATTCAAAGGTTCATATCACCCAGAAAAATTCTTGAAGCCATGCCTACAATAATTTTGGACCCATATTTGGCACCTCGTGGCCCTTGTCAAGTTGATTCATAATATTAGCCATTACCCCTCTTTGCTAGTATTCTCAGGACTGAACTAGGTTAAAGGTAAGCTACCTGTCAGAATGGTCAAGATCAAAACCACTGATGATAGCTTATGCTGGAGAGGATGTGGGGTAAAGGGAACACTGCTGCATTGTTGGTGGGAGTGCAAACTGGTACAGCTGTTTTGGAAATCAGTATGGCGATTTCTCAAAAAATTAGGAAACAATCTACCTCAAGACCCAGCAATACCACTTT
>LOJH01022174.1:0-19997 GCA_001685095.1 Ellobius talpinus
CCCTCCACACACCCCACCACCACACACATACCCCCACACCATACCACACACCACACCCATACCACACACACACCCACCACACACTCCCACATACCACACCACACACAAACAGCACACATACACACCACACACCACACCCACACCACATACCACACTATACACCACACACTCCCACATACCACACACACACATACCCACACCATACCACACTACACACATGCACACACACACACGAGGGAAAGAGAAGAAACACTAAAAGATCTATTTAGAAGTATAAACGTCCAGGCTGGCGAGAAAGGTGGCTCAGCGGGTGAAGTGCTTCCCTGAAAGTGTGAGGACCAGAGTTTGGGTACCCAGCATCCATGTGAATGCCAGGCAAGAATGGTGGCCCATATGCAATCCCTGTGTTTGGGAGGCGAAGACAGGATTTCTCCAGCAAACTATAAAGCTAGACTACACTGGTCAGAGAGGTCTGGATTCACATGAGAGACCCTTCCTCAATATATAATAGAATCCAGTACCACCTGGCCAAGGGTAGCAGTATCCATAATGGGCTGGGCCCTTCCCCATCAATCATTAACTAAAAAAATGTCCTACAGGCTTGCCTACAGCCTGATTTTAGGGAGGCATTTTCAGTTCCTTCTTCTCAGACGACTCTAGTTTGTATCAACTTAACATAAAACTAGCCAGTACTTATGTGTCCACCCAGCACTAATATATATGGATCAACACACCCACACATCATACACACACAAAAATAGAAGTAACAACATCCATGTAATAAGAATTTTGCAAAGAGAAAACAGAAAATATTGTTAAAGGAGAAACAACAAGAACAAAACTCAGAGTCAAGGCAAATAGGGAGTTCAGGACAAAGCATGGATAAACAACAAGAAAGCACGAAGTTGTAAATCTTGAGACCTCCATGGACAAGGACTGTATAAAAGGTTTCATAGAGACAAATAATACACTGAACTCAGTATGTTCAACCTAAACACTTCAAACACAAAAACCTCTTACAGCTCTAGAATGATCTGAGACTCAACAATAAGCTATACAAGAAGATAACCCAGTGGGAAAAATGAGACAGCCATACAAGGAAGGAAATGTGGTATATTATGAAGCTCATCAAGGGCAATGTTATAAGATCGATAACTATACAAACAGTATGAAGTAGTTGAATCACAAATTATTTTGGAAGAATGGCAGAATGAAAGAGTGAGGGAGAGAGACTGATGGCAGCAGGATGGGTTGGAGAGCTAAGGTTTTATTATACAAATAGGAAGTCAGCTTAGAATAAAATATAGAAGAATCAAATGAAAAACACTATAGAAATGTTACTTATATGGATTTACATAATGAATGGTCAAGTTAAAGGTTGTTTTGGGATAGGAGAAATTAAAGGTGGGATAGAGAGAGGACTATATTTTCTTTTAGTAAAATGTGTGCTGTCATATAAGTTAAAAATTTATGTACCTGTATTACTTTGAAAAAGGATGAAATTTCAATGTCAAAACTCACATCCTCAAAGACACCCAGCAAATGGTGTACCTGGTGTGTGCACACGGATGATCTAATTCCCATGATCTCAGTCAGTACCTAAACGTACTCTATGGAGAAATGGCCTTATTTGGAATGTGGTGTGGGTGTTACCTCCACGAAGGTGGCATGAACACACCTACTTATCTGTTAGCAGCTTCAGTGCCAAGTGAGGTAGAAGTAGATAGCAAGACAATGGCTGCAAAGACTGGCTGTTGAAAATGCCACCAGTGGAGGTTTAGATTGAGAAGCACTGGGTCTCGGTAGAGTGGATAGTTTATAAAGAAGTCACCTGTCCTCAGGGAAATACAGGGACCTTGGCCATATGACTCAACTGGCCAAGAATACAAAAACCTCCTCATGGAAAGTGGAGTCTAGAAGGATCTGTCATTTCTGAATTTCTGACTTGCTCTTGTTAGTGAGAGGGAGTTCTGGATCCTGCTCCTTGAAGAAACGACTAAGTATAATATGATCTCACTCAGCTGTACCACTGTCTTCCCACTTTGACCCGCTCCCTCACAGTTTCTCTTGTAGCCAACATGCTGACTAGGGCTCTAGGCTTGGGAGGGGAGGCCATAGACCTTTCAGGAAGTGTCAAGAGTTCCTTAATAAAGGGTTTCTGTAAAGGTCACTCCTTTAAATAAGAAAGGTGCCTTCGAAGTCTTTGCATGTGAAGACACACAGGTCTCCTATATCCGTGTTAGCAGGCATGTGCTGTCCCAGTCTACACACCTGTTGAGTCAACAGATCCCTGGGTGAGGAATACTCAACTTGCTTCTAATAGTTCCTTTTATAAACACTATATTAAAGTATCATATAACAATTAAAATGCTATACACATATATTTTTTGCTGTTGTTCACTTTTCCAATTACAGATTTAGGTTAAACCAACATGAAGGTTTACAACACTAGAGACTCTTTTCAAGAGAGCAGCGGGCAGGACTCTTCCCCACTACGATTAAAGGACTGGGACGAATTCAGAAATGCTGAGCCTGTTGGTTCTATTCCACTGAACAACGAGGAATGGCCCTGTTATCTAGCAAGCCATGCTTAGTATTTCTAACGGAGCTCACTACTAGTGTATTTGGATTCAGTGTGCAAATACAAAAAAAGGGTCTGTAATTACTTTGGAAAGTACACAGGGAAATCTACAGATTCTGGGCACACTGGGAGGCTGGTTTGGACTTCTGACACTCAGATAAAGGGTGAGCAAATGTCTTGGCCTGAACTGATCTTTATGTAGCTCTTCTTTGATTTATAGTGGCCTTTTTTGAACTCTTCACCAAAGAACCATGCAACAACAACAATAAAGGAAGTTAAAAGGACTGTAGAGAGGAAGGGACAAGCCCGTTTTAAACACAGGTTCTCTGTTAACACTCTTTCGACAAGGCATGCACAGCTTTGTGTGTCACCAATCGATGGTGTTGGCTGTCACTTAAGCAGTGTTAGTTTAGATTAAGAATAAAGAGATGCAAAGATGGTTAGTACCAATCTTAACTGTTCTAGAACCCAGAAGAGGTGGCGATATTCAAGTTTGTAGGGGACTGTATGTAGCCACTGTGAACTCAAATTAGATAAGGGTTCCCTAAGAAAGGGAAACCATGTGTCATTTCTCATCCATGAACACTGACGCAAAAATACTAATCACAGTAGTGGCAAACAGCTCAAAAAGCATGTCATCATATCAAGCACAACATGATCAGAGTTTATCTCATAAATATAAGGGTGATTTAACACTACAAAATCTATTAATGTAACTTGCTACATAAACAGATTAGGGAATAAAGTTATATGGTTATCCAAATAGATGAGAAAGTATATTTGACATATACAAAATTTATTTAAAAATTAACCTGTCTCGGGAAAAAAAACAATTAAAACATGACAAACTATCTCCATTAAATAGTTAGAAGAAATACAATGCCTAATGGGAAATAGCTACAACAATTTCCCTGATTTAACCTGTCATTAAACATGATTTGGACTGCTCTAATCAGCCCAGGATATTTGAGCAATAGGAAAAAGTGCAAGGATTGAAGAGCAAGAAACAAAACTATTATCTGCAACCAAAAAGAATTCATAAAAACAGAAGGCTAGCTTGATGACCCAAATCAGTTCTATTCCTATAGATTGAAAGCAAATGATTACAAGTATAATTAATAAAATCAATAGTAACAAAGACTGTAAAATATTTATTATTTATTTTTATGTATATAACTGTTTTGCCTGCATGCATTTCTGAGCACTATGTGTGCATCTTATGCCTGCAGAAGCCATAAGAAGGAGTCACAAGATCCCCTAGAACTAGAGTTATAGAGGGTTGTGAGCCACCATGTGGGTGCTGGTATTTGAGCCCAGGGCCTCTGGAGGAGCAGCCAGTGCTCTAACTGCTGAGCTATCTTTCTTACCTGACAGTTAGTTGTTTGTTGTTGTTCTTTTGTTACCAACATTCTTACGGAGAAATGATGGTGAAGTGGGTATGGAAAAGAAAAGAACCAGAATACCTAAGGAAAATCTGAAGAACCTACAAAAGACCAGGGCATTCCCTACCAGATATCAATACACACATGTTATGGTGAAGACTGGATGTTTAGAGGCCAATGGACTACAAGAGAGCCAAGAACAGACCTATGCAATCAACTATCTATAAACTATTTCCTATATAGAAATCACTTCTATAAACAAACCGTTTGAGAACCCTTTGGGAAGCTACCTTATTTAAAGGTAAAGTTGACACTAACAGGTCAAGGCATCCTAGATAGGAAGTGGTCCAAGACAGTAGGAAAATATGGACATTTGTGTCATGTCTAGAGTGTGTCCTGGTTCTGACATCTTGCTGTTGTGTAATGCTTTTGTTCTGAGACAGGGTCTCACTGTGTAGTGTAGGATGGCCTAGACTCACTATGTAGCCTAGCATGGCCTTGAACTCACAATTCTCCTGCCTCAGCCAGCGGAGTACTGGTAGGACAGGTATGTGCCACCCTGCCTAGCTGCTGTATGGCTCTGAGCAAACCCCTCTTTCAGTTTCCTTACTTGTCCCAAGTAGAGACAGGTATCTTTCTGTATTGTGGGATTAAAGAAATTAACTGTAAATTGTGTGGCATTAAAAACAGTACAACTGTATCAGAGTTCGAGTGTCTTTCAGGACTGACTTCTGGTATTGCATCAGCACTGTTACTATAAACTTGTTACACATTTCCAATCATTTTTCATCTTTGTGATCTCATTCCACAGTTAGAATACCTTTATGGATCGAAAGGAAGGTTCCAGCCCATAGCTTCTGCAAGTCGCCTTTTTTCTCAGCTCTAAAAATGAAGGGATAATCTCCAGGGCTTTGGCTATAAGAACTACTTCTATGTTACAAGGATGAAATTGGAGGCAAAGAGATGTTAACTGACTTGCCTTAGGTCACTGAGAATTACTAGCAGATTTAGGATTAAAACCCAGGTCTCCTGGATGATTTGCTTTACAAAGGTAAAATAATAATTTCCCTAGACTCTCTGTATCTAAATCTCTTGGAATTGTCACTAGATACTTAGGGAGGTAATTCACTCAGGGATCATTTAGAACATTACTGACATATTCCACTGCCTGGGAGCTCCTACCTCATTACCAGGGAGGGAGTCAGTAGAGATACATGTCTTTTGGAAAAGCATTAACATGGACGATGGGAATATGAGCAATACAGAAGAGAATTACCTGAGCAAGCAGACCTGGTTGAATCTGAAGAGGCTGAGCTCCTGGAGCTTGAGTGACGATGGGAACAGCATTTTCCATCCGCACTGAGTAGCCGGCATGCTTGGAGGGAGAGGCCTGCAGGCCTGTTTAGTACATGGGTGAGGGACAGGAGGGAGGTGAATGACTGAAGGGTGAAGAGACCCATCCTAGCCACTGAGTTAGCTTTACTGCTCAGCTATGGGATACTTTCCTTTTAGCTGCTAACTTAAAAGTAGTCTCCTACTCCCCACAAACACACCTCTCCAAAGTTAAATTATGTCTGGTCCAAAACGGGACAGATAAGACGACAAATCACGAGAGGAAAGCAACGGCTGAGTGTCACAGAAAAGAACATGGGGACAGCGGCAGGCTCTCTCTGGACTATACAGATGGAACCCGAGCGCCAGTGTGCATGCTCACATGGGTGCTTTGCAGAACTCTGTCCTTGAGCTTTTCGTGTGAAGTATGATGAGGTACACATTCATCTCTAACTGCTTAACATCCACAGGAAAAGAGCTCTGAGATTGAGGCCAAAGGGGAGGAGGCCCAGGGAGGCACTTTTCAGGCAAATTTCTATTCTCCACATGAAGTGGGCCTATGCTGGCTGTCAGAGACTGGCAATTTTCTACAGATAATGTTCAGAGAGCATTTCATGCAAGGAAAGCTGGAGCTGACATCAGCATAACAATGGAACCAGACAATGCGCCTCTTCACAGGCAGCTGGCGAGGGCCACAGCTTCTGGCAGGTGCTGAGAACAACAACAAATGGACTTGGTGCTAGAGCACAAGGCGCATTGTTTCTAGGCTGGTGGCACTAGGAGAGCAGCCTCCACGATCAGTGATACTAGCATTCCTATGAACGGAAGCAAGGGGGCTTTCTCCCTGACAGTGAGCATTCCAGGAAGCAGTAGGGGTAAGAACCCTAGAGGTGGTCCTGCAAGAACCAGGTTGGCCTTACCTTGGAAGCCAGGGGGACACACGATGAGAGCTTGCTGGAAGGGGTCTGGCCGGGCACAAATCTGGGCTGTTCCCGTCTGCAGGGGCATGCTCCGCTGGGCCACTGCGGCCATGGATGCCGCTGAGGGCTGGTAGAGTGTAGATTGGTAGTTTAGTATGGAGACTTCGGGATTGGCTAAGGAAAGAGTGGCACTGGTGGAGGTGGGAGCCTAAAGGAATGATGGGGATTAAACAAAAATAAACAAAAAAATGAGGGAGGTGGTAGGTTGGGAGACACAAATCTAAATCAAATAAATGAATTTAAAGGAGAGCTAACATAAATCAAGAGCAAAAAAGCAAAAAGAAGGGCAGGACTCCAGCTGAATGCCTCAGAGGAAGGCAGGCACCTGCATTCTCACATTTGTGAGACCCACACAGCTCACTACTGAAAAGCTAACTTACTCTAGAAAACCTTTTGCTTGAGGGTCTGGGGATGTAGGTCAGTTAGTAGAGTGCTAGTCTAGCATGCATGAAACCCTGGGTTCAATGCCTAGCACTGCATAAAAACAGCTATAGCAATCTTGTATCTATTTTGCAAGATTCACTCAAGAGGCTGAGGCAGAAGGATCAGAAGCTTAAGGTTATCTTAATACTACAGTACTGACTTTGAGGCTAGCCTGGGCTACATGAGCTCCTAATCACTCCTCCCTACCAGGGGAAAAAATAAACAATAAAAAAATAAATTGTTTAATTAAAGTCTGCTTCATCCCAGAAGGCCAGGTTTGGGTTGAGAGCCTTTGAGTTCCTTGGATTCTACAGTGGAATATGATATGGGGAGGGTGGGAAAAGCTGAGCCTGTCTTTCTTCTCCTTGTCCCAGCAAGGCTCCACCTTTGCTCATCCTCTCCTCCCCTTGGATCCAGGTAGTCTATACCTGGGAGGACAAATAGGGAGAGGCTCCTGCAGGCCTGGGTCCTGGATAAACAGGTCTCAGTACAGAAGCCCACGCACCAGAAGGGAAGCCCAGGCAGAGTCCTGGAAGGAGATTCTTGCTCGTATCTAAAGCTGTCTGCAGCTACCCTTGGCCTGCTGTAGGACACAGCTACTGTAAAAGCAGCATATGGCAAACATCTGGATCTATCTTTGGAAACAGAACTTCCAACAGAAACAAAGCTGTAGAAGGAAAGCAAACTCTCTGTTGGGAGTGCTTATATTCTCTCCTTAGCAAAGAGAGGCAGAGGTTAGCAATGGCTTCAGACTGAACATTGTCTAGGAGCTGTGCCGTAGAAGAGAGGTTCTCAACCTGTGAGTCACGATCCCTTTGGGGGTCACATATCAGATATCCTGCATATCAGATATTTATATTACAGTTCCTAACACTAGCAAAATTACAGTTATGAAGTAGCAACAAAATAATTTTATGGTTGGGAGTTCCTGTTACAACATGAGGAACTGTATTAAAGAGTCAAAGCATTAGGAAGATTGAGAACAACTGCTCTAGAGATTGTAAGAACTATGGGATAAGGAGGAGGTGGACTGTGAGTAAATACTGGATACACATGTAAAGAGAATTTCAAGAGAAGGTCAAATTTCATAAAAAGGTCAAAGTCTTGTTTTCCTTTTTTATTTTGTGGTGCTGGGGAAATCAAACAAATCTGGAGCCCTGACTGCTCTAGGCAAGTCTACTACTGAGCTACATCTTTAGCCCTGCACAATTTGTCATACTTATATTTTGTGCTGAATTTTGGTACAAGATAATAAATGTATTTGAAAATGATTATGAACTCCTATGATACACTTAGTTAGATCTTGAGCTGCGTATTTTAACTGTGTATGCAGGTTCAGTATTCCACGTCACGCCTCCTGGAAGTATGGGGACATGTGCACACGCAGGAGCCAGTGCCTAAGTACTGACGACATAACACTCTTCTCCAGTCTTCCCCACGCCATTATTTTCCCTGGCAGCTCAGGCCCTGAGGTCCCTGCCTGAGGCCATGGCACTAATGTCTTCCCATTTGGCTGCACTGTCCCAGCCTCTGATCAGTCACTGTTCTGATGCCTCTGCTTTCCAAATATCCCTAGGCCCACTGGCTTTGCTCGTTTGTTCTCTGGTGCCCACCTCGGACCTTTAAGTGCCTGATTAATGACAGCTTGCCCTCTACTTCTCTTTTAATTCTTGGGCACAGGATCATTCTCTTTTAATTTTAAAAATTGTATGGGTGTATTGCCTATATATATGTCTGTGTACCATGTGTGTGCCTAGTGCCCACAGAGGCCAGAAAAGGGCACTATGGGTCCTGAAACTGGAGTTACAGATGATTGAGACACAATGTAGGTCTAGGAATTGAACCCAGGTCATCTGAAAAAGGCCATCTCTCTAGACTTGGATCATTCTCTCTTAAAGACCACTTTGCACATCAGCACCCTGTTCTTCACTTAAGCATCTGCTCATAAATTCCAGTAGTGGCCTCATGAATGTGGTGTATGCATCTTGGCTCAGTACTTTTTCCTTTCTACAGACCCCTCAGTTATCTTCCTTGATAAATGTCATCTGCCCTTTTCTTTGGGACAGATTAATCTACTTGCTGTTTTCTTAGCTTTCTATGAGCATAGGCTATTCATCTCATAGGAATCCTCTGAAAAAACTCAGAGAGAACTCTTAGCCTTTGTGCTTTAGGGCCAGCCTGGGTATGAGGGCTCCAAACTGGAGCCGTCCCTGACAGTGCACGTATACAGAAATCTGTGGTTGTGTGGCTCAACTTCTGCCACAATGTGCTGGGCAGTGTAGTCAGCATCTTGACTGATGCCTCCTTGGGAGAAGGGCCTGGGCTCTACTTGTGGTCCTCTGCTTGCCCACCTTACATGGCCTTCATGTGTGTAGCCTGTATCTGGAACTCTTTTAGCTCAAGTTTCACCATGGAGATCATGAGCTCCTCAAGAGGAATCTACAAAGATGATGAGCTCTTTGTAGACTCACGGAAAGAAAAGTGAAATGCAGATCCTGACATGATCACCAGTCCCCAGTGTGAGCAGCAGCAGCTGACAGTTTCCCTCAGTTTCCAATGCTGCTATGGATCAGCTGGTGGAAGTGTGTGTGAAGGTGAGAGAGATTTTTACTCCTCTGTCCTCCGAGGTTCTGACAGAGCATTCGCACCTGTCTGTGACTGGCAGAGAGGACTGCTAAGAGCTATCCTGGCTAACAAAGACAAATGAGAATACAAAGCAAGTTCACTGGCAACCTATGTTGCAAAGATGGGCCAAGTGATTCTAGATGTTTAAACATCTTACAGTTTGACATCTGTAAGACCAGGATGTGAGTCTAACCTATAAGACCAGTTGAAATTCCTGGGAGAAGGATATGCCCTAAAATGAGATACCTTGGAAAAGTTAGTAAAGTGGCTGAGCCTAAGGATTAAGCCAAGAACACCCAGGGGAGGACTTTCCCCTCAATATGTTACTAACAGTTTTGTTTTATGGTTTTTTGAGTCAGGGTTTCTCTGTGTATCCCTAGCTGTCCTRGAACTTGCTCTGTAGACCAGGCTGGCCTCAAACTCAGAGATCCGCCTGTTTCTGCATCCTGAGTGCACCATCACCACCTGGCTACTAACAGTTTTTCAAAGTACATAAAAATTATGGCATATTGACCCAGCTTCCTTGAGACATAAACAATTATAGATTACTGAGCACTTGGAAAAGACCCTATGGTTAGTCTGCTGGATATATGTTAAGAGCAACACAGAAATAGTTCCAAGTCCGTTCACTAAAATAGAACTGTAGGTGTATTTTCTTGCTTCTAAGCTTTGAATGTTTAGAATGAGCAGAAAAACTCCAAGGAGCTCAGAGAAGGAACACAGCACTGGGTCACTAACGAACAAAAGAAGTCTTGTTGGATTTAGAGAGCGATACCATCTAGGAAAGTATCTGGGGATCTCCACAGGATTCATCAGTGCATGCGTTTCAAGAGTGCAGATCCTGATACAGACTGCTGGAGTCAAAGGCCAAACCTATCTCATATGTACTAGCAGGCAGCCTTAGGAAGAGGACTAATTGCCTTGTGCCTCCGTTTCTGACTCTACACTGCCAATGATAATACCTGTTCCACATGAATTCTGGGAAGACTGAATGATGCCATGCTGAAGAAAGTCTGACACAATAAATGTTTATTGTCAGTAACATTATGGGGGGGGGAATCATGCCTTAGTGCTTAAATCTGGGTTATAATGGGAAGAACTTGCTTTTATGACATGTTTAATTAGGCCCCAACAATTCAAAGCTCAAATGATGGAGAGTTTGTTCTCAGGATCATGCTTTTGTAGGGCAGCATTTCATTTCCCCAGTGCTCAAGCCACCACCATTACACTAAGTTAAGGGCCTTTTCTACTTTAGTCCAACCTGGCCAGCTTTGCAGGTCTCAGTGCCATGGAGAACAGAGGTGTTCTTATTTGGGACCTGCCTTTGTGTTGTTCAGTTTTGGTGATATTCTTTGGAATGGGTATGGGTTGTCCTAGCACAGGAAACATAGAGGTGACCTTTCCTGATATGGTCAGGGATCTCCAGTCTGAAGCCTATGAATATATCCATGGAAAGGCTGGTGGGGCAGGGGGATTCACATGACCCCTGACACATGGTCAGAGGAGTTCCCTTTCCCGTGAGCCTTCTCAGATCCTTTGGTAATGGAAGGAAGAGGCAGATGGCAGATGGGGACAGAGGATTTGAGGTTAGGGAGTTAGAATCAAGAGTCTCCTAAGGAGACTTATGGGAAAAGCAAGCCTCAAGGTAATGAAGAAAACCTCAGTGACCACGGGTTGAGAAGCCCTAGATGCAAAAAAGCCTTAACCTCAAGGCTGGCAGGAAAATGAGCTCTTCACTCTACAGACAACATCAAAAACACTGACGGCCTCCATGGGGCAGCAGATTCCAGATGGCACTGAGCCTGAGCAGAGGAAGTGCTAGCAACCGGAAGTCAAGCAAAGGGAACAACATGGTGAAAGGGAACAGTGCTGATCAGGCAGGGGTCAGGGGACTCATCAGTGACAGGACCTGCCAACTAAAAGTAGACACACAGGTGGCATTCACACATTAGCTCTACGTATGTATTTCTCTTCTCTGAAGGTGTGTGTATGTGCTTGTGCACAAGAGACAACAACACACAGGAACACCATCATCATTGCAGATTGACACTAATACTGAAACGTCCGAGAATACTTCTTTGGGGAGCTCATGAGATTGGAAGATGGGAGTAACAGTTCAAGTCTCATTCTGGAGGCGGGTGAATTAGGGTGGGGAGACTCTTCATTTGGTACCTATTTCCTGAGACTCATCTGTATTTCAAACATTCTATGTTGCTGAGTCTTCCAACCTGCAGAAGGTTGGGGCTCTGTGTGAAGGAAACCTCAACTTCCTGTATCCCTTGGGTAATGCTAGAATTCTGGTGACAGACCCAAGAGCTGGCTTTTCTATGACTTTAGAGAATGGACAGGTTTTACTGCTGCTGAATAAAGACCATATGGACAAAGGGGTGCGGGGAGGGACTCATGTGGGTGCTAGAACTTTTTAGCAGGCTCCATTTCCACCTCAGCTCAGAGGAAAACGGGAAGAGGTACTACTATCTCAGGAAGCAGGAGTCAGAACAGAGAGCCCTGTGACCTCTTAAAAAACTAACCAAGGAAGCAAGTACTTCAGCTTACAGACCTTAAAGGATAACACTGGGAAAGCTGCCCGGGTCTGGTAGGGGAAACCTGAGTCCTGATGCCCACAGTGACAGCCCTGTCCACCTTCCCCTGGTGTCTGCCACTCACCTGGTTGTGGACAGTGGTCAGCTGGTTGTTAAAGGTCATGGTCAAGTTGGTAGATGTGCTGGGGGCCACGTGCGTGATGAAAGGTGTTTTGCTCTGGTTCACTGTGTCATACATATTCACCCGGCGCTTGCAAATCTCCATGTTTTGGAAACAAGATTTGACACTGTTTATGCAAGAGGTAGAGGCAGAGACATGGGACAAGAAAGAGGGTGAGATGGGGTAAGTTGGGGGAAAGGAGAGAAAACAGTGAGAAAAGGAGAGAATGGTTAATCCAGCAAAACAAAGCAACGCTGTAGCTTTCATTGGCTTCAAAATCCTGGCCTTCTCAGTCTGCCCACGGAACTGTCAGCACTGTGTGATAAGTCCCCACTGTCTTGTTGCCCTTCCCCCATCCTGGATGGGCAGGCTCCCCATATCACAGACATGCTGCATTTTATCTTCCTCTGTTACTTTTCCACCTCCAACTGCACTGCTCATCCTTAGCGTCATTCTCACTCAACAAGATGACTCTCCAACCAAGGATATCAAGGAGCTGCTACAACCTACTTTCACCTTCCTTAGAGCCAACTTGTCTACCGCCCAAACGCCCCAATTCTAGCGACCCTGGGCTACTAGCGCCATCTAGAGGTCAGCCAAGTAATTTTCCCACCCAGGGTCACGAATTTAGGCAGCTGGTTGGCTTCACTGGAACCTGCCAAGCAATGAAAATGATTACTAATTTTCACTGAGAGCCGTGGTATGTGTTGCAATCTCCATTTCAGTCTTACACCACCCACAAGACAGAATTATGATCACTGTCTCAATTTTATAAGTAAAGCCATAGGTTTAGGACAGATAATTTGCCTGAAAGAGAATTGTTAACTAGCAATTCACTCCTACCCCCACCTCTCCCTCACAAATACATTCCTAACTTCCTTAATCCTTCCTTTCGTCTGTGTGTGTAATTCTTGTCTGGTTTCATGAAGTAGAACTCTTTTCCCCCCTTTCTTCCTTCATTGTCTTGGTTAATCAAAACCAAACCCCTAACCACAAAGTATTAAAGCAGTGTAGGCACAAGCGTAAAGGCCGTTGGTGGCTTGGCCCTTCGGGCTCCTGAACACCCACTGTGTCCTGCTCCATACTCTGCTCCTCACACACTGCCTCTTCTGTTAGCTTCACTTTCCTCAAGCGCTAATGCTCAAGATAAAGCCGCATTAAATCTACAATTTAAAATGTCTATTGCAATAACTGAATATAAACTACAGGTGTGTTCTATTTTGGACTAAACAGGTATTTGTAGGCTATCCCAGAATATGCTTTTTAAGAAAGATACATCCCAAATTTCAGAAACTGAACATGCACATGACCCAGAGATTGCTACTTCTTTCTAAGTTAATGACTATCACAGTGGCTGCTCGATACACAATGCATAGTAAACAAACAAACCGATGGTCCTAGAGAGAAAAGAAACCATATTCACTGGTAAACAATGCCATGCCCACCCACAGCTTCTGGTGAGCACCTCAAGTACTGCTGAGCGCTTTCACACTGAGTGAAAGACAATAAAATTATGCTGCATGCATTCCTTTTTGGAACACATTTAAAGCACTCAGTGATTTTGTGATGGCTCAATGCTTAGTCTCCAGACTCTAGAGTTTCCCCACTGCAATGGGTTGAGCTTGACTGTTAGGATGAGACAAGTATTTCTACTTTGGGTTAGTTTATAAGAAGACTGGCTTTTATAATGTGTACACTAGAACCTGGCTGTAGAGAAACAAGTGCTTTCACTTTCACCTGCAAAACCTTATGTTAGAGCAGCTTAGGCCCAGCCCCAAGGATCCACAGGCCTGCAAGCTTGTTCTTCATGGTCTTCTGGGAACCCATAAAGAGTCAACCCACTCTCAGATAGGCCCAGGGATGGCCTGTCTTTCTTTTTCAGGCTGACTTCCAAGTTCTAAATTGTCACAGCTCCTCAGTGAAATTCTATGGATGCTTCCTTACTGAACACAAAGAATAAGGGACCTGCTCATCTAAGCCCCAAGTTTTTTGGGGTGACTGTTTCACTGGTTTAAGATAGCCAATAGGAGCTCTCTGAAGAGCATCCACCTCCCTGATCCCTTACTTCACTGTTTCTCTATCATTTAGCTTTATTCCTAAAGATAGAAGGCTGGCTTGGTGGGCTTTGCTTTTTTTCTTGTGGGATAGATTGAGACCTCCTTAACTGCCTCCTGCTATTGAGAAATAGCACAGATGTTATAATTTGGAAGGGCTGGGTGCAGGGTCCTTCTTTACACTGGAACTTGGCTGTTCCAAACGTGCCCTGAATTAGAGATATTGTCTGGGTCTCGCAGTGCAAGTTGACTTCCTTCACTGACTGCTATGGAAAAGAACTGACATAGTAGACACACTTCAGGAGGCTGCAGCCCACTTGTCAGGCTAGGAAAGGTTGGGTCCAGCCTGGAGACTCAGTCCACTCTAATTTTGGTCATACATAGCACTGCTGACTATAGTCTGAGAACATCTGTCTTCAGGCTCTTCTCTCAGCAGTCCTTGGGACCTGTGGGAAGCACAGCTTTGGGGAGCACACTACTTTCCCGGCAGAAATGCAAGCATGGGAATTTAGCTTTCATGTCCCAGGCACCTCAGGGTTCAGGCTGAGGTGATATAACCCATTTCCCATCCACAAAAGGCCTCCTTCCTCTCTTCCTCATTCACAGAGAACTTAGCCACCAGTGTGCTCTCCATTCCAAGCTATTTTCTGACCACCCAGGAATACTTCAGATGACCTGTCAAACACCTACACTTCCTGCCTCAGAACCTTGTTTTCAACCTCACCACTCCTTCTTTGGGCCCTCAGACCTGGACTATTAAATCTCAAGCTCAAGCATCCTGTTTCTTTGACCTCATTCTCCACCCATCTGCTGCACTTAACTATAACTATTATCAGAACTATCTTTAGAGTTGACCAGAGGGCACAATTCATTGGAATCTAATGAATTTCCTTCCCCTCAGGCGAACCTTCAACAGCTTCCATTTGGGATTATAATTACTATATCACTAGCACCATTAACTTCCTCATCCGTTTGTCTTTCTCTTAATAGCCTGGCAGCAGCTCAACTGGACAAACTCAACTGTTTCCTCTACGCCTTTGAGTAGGACGGTCACTTATAAAATCAGTTCATGCACAGACTCAAATGTTCAAAGTTCTTCCTACCTCATTCCCTCTCCCTCAGCCTTCCAAGTGCTGGGATTACAGATGTATTCCACCACACCCAGCTTCCTCCTGTATTTCTCTGGGTAGTTTGCTGTCACCTTCTGCTCCAGTTACCTGGACCAACTCACTCTCTGTTTCTCTCCTCTGTCCTTTCCCCTCTCTCTTTCATAATTTCTTTGTTTCCTAACACTCTATTTTGCATATGTATGTATGAGCACGTGCATGTTTGTATATATGTGTGTACACACGTGTGTGCGTGTGTGTATATATGAAGGCCAGACATTGACACAGTATCTTCTTTTAATTCTTAAAAATATTTATTTACTTTTATTTATATGTATATGTACATGTGTATATGTGTGTGTGCATGCATGAATTTATGTGCATTGTGTGTGCCTGAAGAGGCCATAGGGCATTGGATCCCCTGGAGCTGGAGTTACAGATCGTTGTGGATCTGATATGGATTCTGGGAGCTCAGCCCAGGTCCTCTGCAAGAGAAGTGTGTGCTCTTAATTGTTGAACCATCTCTCTAGCCCCCAAGAGTCTTTTTTTTAATTAAAATTTTTTATGCGTATAGGTACTTTGCTATGTGTTTGTCTGTGCACTATATGTTTGTCTGGTGCCTGGGGAGGTCAGAAGCAAGCACTGGATCTCTTGAGACAAAAGTTATAGACAGTTATGAGTTACCATGTGGGTGCAGGGACTTGAACCCAGGTTGTCTAAAAAGTAGAAGGGCTCTTAACTATTTAGCCATCTCTCTAGCTCCCCTGAGCGCCTTTCTTGACTACTCTTCAAGTAGTCTAGCTAACCAGCTTGCCCCTGGGATCCTCTATCTTCACCTCTTGAGCTCTGGGATTATAGGCAGACCGCCTGGTTCCCAACCCCAGTGCTCACATCTGTGTGGCTAATGCTTTATCCTGAGCCACCGCTCCAGCCACAATCATCACAACGTTCTCCAATGGTAAAGCCATCACTCATCTTGTTCTTAACAGGTGGCTTCATCATCTATTTCAGAGACAAAAGCTGTCTGACAGGAACTCCCTCAACTTTCCTCTGCTATCCAGTGAACCTTGCAGACATCCACACCTTTCTCCTGCCATCTTTTAGTGGCAGGGCCCACCTCTTCCCTCAGCTTAAACACCGGCTCAGAAGAAACTGACCACAAGTTATCTTTTCCCTTGAACCTCTCGCTTGCTACCAGACTCTTCCCATTAGTATTTGCTTAAGTTTCCCCACTTTTCAGAAGCTTTCCTCTTGTCCCTCTGGACACTCTGCTGCGTCTTCCCTGCTGTTCCACAGCCTCACTTTCCGTAAGGCTGCCGCCTACTCCTCTACTCACACTTATCCTCAATCTGCTGAACAAGCTTCTGCTTGGAAATGGCTGTCACTGAGTTACCAGCACCCTCCCGGTTGTAAGATATTACAGACATTATTTTTTTTCTAGATTACTGATATGTTAGCAGTTAGGTCTGTATTCAACACAAATCTAACCAGCCATTCCATCTGCTTCTAAGTCTCTTAATGAGTTGCACTGTGCTTTTGACAAAAGACAAAATCCTCCTTTGGCATGGCTTTCTCAAGCTTACTTCCGTGGCCTCGGCATGTCACCCACTGTCCCTGTGCCCAGTGTATAGTCATGCTGGAGAGTTCACGCAGGCAATGCCCTGACTGCTCACATCCATCTTCTTCCTCGCCCTTCAGAGGTTATGCTCTTGGGTCTTCTGGCCTGCTGAGTCAGCTCCTTGTTACACTGCCTCATAGCACCTCCTTTCTTCCTTGGTAACAGGCATTGTTTTATACCTTCTTCTCTGAAGACCATAGCTTAGTGGGCGAGTACCCAATCTACTTTGTTACTCATCGTACCCCAGCACCTGCTAACAATCCATAGCAGGCAAGGAAATGGACAAATCCAAACAGACTAGACCAGGTCACTCCAGGACAGTTTTGGGACTAACTTTGGTACTGCTTCAGGGCACTGTTGTTTCGTGCACTTCTTCCTTTGTGCATTGATACCCAAGTTCATCTGGTCCCAAGGTCTCCCATGTTCCCTCCTTTTGCTACAACTGCAATCTTAGGCCCAATATAGCCCTTATAAGTTTTCTAAGTGCTTTCTGGGAATGCGGATCCCTAGCTTTGCTTATGTGATGGATCACATTGCTTTCAACTGCAACTGTACTGCACCGCAGCAGCAGAAACCAGAGGGCCAGAAAGCCTGAAGTCTTTACTATCTGGGCCTTCAGAGTGCTGCCCTGGTACAAAGGACCAAGCAGGACACTCACTGTGTACTATGGGGAAAGTCGAGCAGGTGTGTCATTGTGACAAAGGGGTGGTTCAGAGTTTCGATGGGAGTGATCCTCTTATCAGCATCTATGGTCAGCATCTTCTTTAATAGGTCAATGAATTCCCGTCGGTCTGCCTTCTCTACCAACATGTCACTCCCTTCCAAATCTGTTGTCATGTTCACCTGGAAGCAAACAGGGACAGGGGTGTAAGAGCCAGAGTATATCCTATAACCTCCTCTGATCTCAAGCCCATCTCAGCTGCCAGAGGGTAGACGGGCCCCCAGTGGAAGTCATGGTCGTGTGTGCTGCCACTGTCTGTAGGTCATGGTTTCTTATACTGTAAGAACAGAATGGCCGAGGCAGTCAGGCACCAGGAGGGGTGGGGGCAGAAAGACATGGTCGATACTTGTAAATATATCCCAGTGATAAGGCACAAAACTGCTCCTGTTTTAACTGGCCAAGAAAAATGCAGCTTTTATCACACCTTATTAAAAATAACCACAGGATGAAAGGTTCTGGAGACTGATTGCATAACAAATACTCCTGAACTTTGTTTAAAAAAGGCTAAGATGAGAAACTTTATGCTATATGTTTTACTACAATCAAATAATGACAAAGAAATACACACATACACACACACACACACACACCCCTACCTCAGAATTTCTAAGATAGCATAGAAGAAGATGGAAAAAGGTTCATCCAACCATTGAGGGAGAAAGAAGAGCCTGGGTTCCCTCTTCCTTCACCTTCATGACATCTCCCTTCTCATAGCCCCTGAATTGGGACCGGAAAGATTTCAGTTTCTGTGTCCCCTGCAGTCACTTCCAGCCAAGGAGGTGTACCTGAACGGACACAGGACTATTCTCCCAATGCTAGGTCTCTACCAGTATGGCCTTTAAAAGGCTTGCTTCGTGGTGCTTTCTATTTTTTTTCAAGAGGGGCTCTGGGAAGCAATTCCAGCTTTTGCAGACCATTTAAGCTACTAATCAACTGACAAGGGTACTACTTTCTTCAGAAGCAGAGGCTCTAGTTACACTCATCTTTGCTAAGAGGTGTGCTACGACTTCATTTCTCAGTATTTTAACAGAAAACTCATTCTGGGTTGCTCTGAGTTTGGACTAGTCTCTAACTAAAAATACCCAGTGATCTGGAATTATCTCTGACACAAAGGTAAGAAAAAGTCTCTGCTCGTGAGCTGACAGTGACTGAGTGTAGTAGTCTGAATTGGATTCCCCTAAAAGCTTAAATTTAAGTCCTGATCTGTGGAAGCTATAAATGTGACCCTGTTTGAAAATAGGGTCTTTGCAGATATAATCAAGTTAAGATGAGGCCATATTGGATTAGGATGGTCCTAAATCCAATAACCAGTGCTTTTATAGGAGAAGAGATCTGACACCGAGACCAGAGATGACACAGGGATAAGAGCCCGCGGAGGGTAAGGGTTAGAGTGATGCAGTTGCAGGTAAGGAATTCCGAGGCTGCTAGGAGCCACGAGCAGCCAGGCATATGGGTGGTACTGTCTAGCACCTTCAAAAGGACTGTGGTTCTGAGGACACTGACACCACACACTTTCAGCCTCCAGAACTATGAGAGAATACATGGGTGTTGTCTTAAGCCCTCCAGTTCACTCTATGTTGTTATAGAGGCCCTATAAACTGACACACTGAACCAAGGGCATCAACTTCAATACAGCAATGGGCTGGACTTCTCAGCTCGGCAGTGAATGCCTGCCTAGCACATGCAGGGCCATGGGTTCAGGCCCTTTTAGTACCACATTAGTAAGGCTGGCCATTACAATGGAGCTATCCTTCCTTCCTTCCTTCCTTCCTTCCTTCCTTCCTTCCTTCCTTCCTAATTTTTTTCCATGTATTTTACATACTGACCAGTTTCTTCTTCCTCCTCTCCTCCTGTCCCCTTCTAACCTGCCCATAGCCCATCCATCTACTCCTTCTCCACTCCATTCAGAAAGGGGCAGGCCTCTCATGGGAGTCAGCAAAGTAGGGCACATCCAGCTGAAACAGGACCAAACTCCTCCCCCTGCATCAAGGTTGGGCAAGGAAATCCACCATGGGGACTGGGTTCCCAAACACCAGGTCAAGCACCAGGGACGGATCCCACTGCTAGGAATTCCACAAACAGACCAAGCTACACATATGTAGAGAGCCTAGGTCAGTCCCATGCAAGTCCAGAGTTGGTGAGCTCCTACAAACTCAGGTCAGCAGTCTCTGTGGGTTCCCTTGTCTGACCTTGACCCCTGCCCCATATCCCTGAGTCCTCCCCCTCCAACCTGGCTTGTACAACCCCTCCTCCCTTTCTTCAGGAGGACTCCTGAGCTCAGTTTTTTTTTTTTTTACTAACTCTGGTATATATTGTTCAAAAGCAAAGTCAATGAGGTAGGGTAGTGGGGGCTTCTACTCTATACTGCTGTTGAATAAATCTCACTGCTGGTGGGTTTTTATTGATTGATTGATTTTGTTTTTTTGAGGCAGGGTTTCTCTGTAGCTTTGGAGCCTGTCCTAGAACTAGCTC
>LOJH01022175.1:5061-19996 GCA_001685095.1 Ellobius talpinus
AAAGCAAAGAAAACCAGCCTACAAATCACAATCCCAGAGAACCTAGAGAACAATAAGGACCCTAAGAGAGACATATGTAGATCTAATCTACGTGGGAAGGAAGTTCTCCTGAGTAAATCTGGAGCAAGGGGACCTTGGGGGAAGGTTGAAGGGGAGAGAAGAGGCAGGGAGGGGAGCAGAGAAAAATGTAGAGCTCAATAAAAATCAATAAAAAAACTAATAATAAGTCTCTGTGTCATGATTTGGGAGCTGGTTGATGGCCCAAAAGGAAAAGCTTGGTACATGTCCCGTTTCCAGTCTCTCTGACATCCCATCAGAGCCAGCAGGAATCTTTTAATGTCTCCTGTCTGCGTTCACTGGTTCTTCCAGTGTCCCCACTATCTCTCAAATCAAACTTTCCAGATACTGACTACAGATTGCTATTCCTGCCTGACATTCAAGGCCCAGCAATCTTGTCTTTCTGGCCTGGTGTCCCAGAGGCCTTCAGGTCCTTTACAGATTCTTGTCTCCTCACACCACTATGCCTTTTTCATAAGGCTACATGAGCTGTCCTCTCCATGATGTGTCAACAACACAGTCCAGTGAACTGAACTCCTTGCGTGGGGCCAGTCCTGACTTGCAGGACAGTGGCACCAAGAGAACAAAGATAACTCTGTTCTCACAGACCCAGAGTGGATCAGAACAAGGGGTCTTCATGTGTCCTGTGCCACCCTGACAGAATACCCTAGAATGCTGATAGGATGCTTGACAATAGCAGTCAAGTTGTCTCAGGATCCTGGAGCATGCAAAATCCAGAGCACTCGCTCCCGGCCAGGACCTGCATGCCATCCATATCAGTCCATGTCCAAGAGTGAGCATACAAGCGGGGCTGAACTCATACTATGACATCATCCCCTGATGACCTTGATCTGGTCATAAAGACAAAAGGGTAGATCTTCCCCTATTCATCTTCGGCAACCCCTCCTCACACCGCTACTCAGGGGGTCAAATTTTCAGCATACGGATTTGCGGGGGCGGGGGGCGCGTATTCAAGCCATAGCACAAGGCAAAAAAGAAATGGTGGGTTTTACAGCAAAGTAGGAAGTAGGAGAAGGCACGTGGTACTTGGAGGGCGTCATGGGGCAGTGGCCACAGGAGCTGAAACCCTTTTCAAGTGTCACAGTCACTTGACAACTTCCACCATGTCCAGGTGACTCTCCCTACCTTGCTAGGATGGCTTCCTTGGACATGCCTTTAACAGGCAGTGGATGCAGCAGGGCTAAGAGCTCACAATTTGAGCCTGACTGCCCTGGTTTTGATTCCCAGTTCCACTTAACCTCTGAGAGCTTGTTTCCTCGTTATGACACGGAGATGATAATAGTGATGGTTGGGTAGACTTTCGAAAGGGTATAAATATGTAGTGTTCCACTTAAAGCAGCATCAAGTGCCACAAAGCACTCACTGCTATGATCCAGATCTTCATTACACATTCCCTCGGGGTCTTCCCCAGCACACCACAGGGCCCCACAAACACTGTGGGAAAGCAGGATTCAGGAAGACGCTGCTTTTGTTTTCTTAGATGTATTTATACTGTAACACCCTGCTTTTGTCTCCATAATAACAATCCACTCTAACCTGTTGACTCATGTACTATCCTAGACACACAAAGCATGCTGATAGCTTTCCATTTTGATTGGCATTATAAAAAAAATGAGAAGAAAAAAGAGAAGCTTCTGTCTCGGATGTCCAAGAATAGACTCTGCATAAGCCTTGAAGCTCCAGGCCTGGGATGGAACTGGAAGAGGAAGTCATCATTTGCCGTCTTTCTTTATAGCCTGCATTTCTGGCATCACTTCTCTGCTAAATGGGATGTTTTAAAAATAGACCTAACTAGCGTTTTGACAGAGACTCCATTATGGATACCACAGGGATGTGGCCATGGAGAGTGAGCTTGTGTGAAAGCTGGCCAGTGACCATAGCCACTTCCAAGGGTGTATATTGGGTAGCTGTGAAGACGCTATCTTTGAGAAGTCCTTGGATGCTACCTTCCGGGAGTGCTCGGGACTATAGTATTGGTGTGATGGTAGCTCTCCAGCTGCCTTATTGCCCAGAGTGAGGAGGATTAGCCACATGCATCCACTACTCTCTACTTGTCAAATCTCCGATGTCAGCAAACAGTGAGTACCTCCATCCAAGAATAGGCTTGCCAGCGATGAGATGCCAGTAGAGAAAAGAGAACATCTAGAGAGTCACAGAACTGTCCAACATGGGGTGGAGAAAATGGACCCCACTTGCAGATACAGCGGGGGGGCAGGTAGCTTCTGGAAGTGTCTCAGTGGCTTTGTATTCCCATCTGCAGAGTGGGAGCAAGTCAGCTCCCTCATGGAGATAAGAAAGGAGCTGAACTGCTGGCTGTGGTAGACAGGATGACGGCTGTGATAATGATGTCACTAGGGTAGGAGGCCTATGGGGACAGGATGTCTCCAGACACAAGCACAACCACAGGCAGGGTGTTTCATTCCAAGAAGAAAGGACCCTGCTGCCAGCCAGGATTCCAAAGTAGTGATTGTAATGGTACCACCCACCCAAGTGACTCCAAGAGTGACCAAGTGATGCCTGCAGCTCACTGTCTGCTGCTGTCTCACCCTCCTCAAACCCTAGTCAGAAGCTGAGTTCAGTTCTAGAATTGGTCATATCTCCTGCAGCCAAAGCCATGAAGATGCCCCATCTTTCCTCCCCTCTCCCTCCTTCTCTTCCACCTGCTCTAATCACCCTGTTCTGTCTTTTCTTCTTTGGGCCCTAAGGAAACTGGAAAACTTCAGGATTGGGAAGTAGAAGAGAGAAGAACCATCACTGATTTTTCTCCACTGTAGCACATGTGGCCCCTGACACAGCTAGAAGCAAGACTGGTGTGGGGGTGCTGGAGGATCACTATTACTAGAAGATGAGGTGGCCCCAGAACCCAAGACAACCCAAAGGAGACAGAAGATGAAAGGGGACTGAAGCCTTGCAAACTTGTGGCAGGGCTAGCACTGTGGATCCCAGTCAGAGGCTTGCCCTCTCTCAAAGGCTGGAACCATCTCCTACCTCTTATTTCACCATCAGGGATCAGAATCAAGCACCATGCAGGCCAAGAACCAGCACAACTGGAACTAAAATACAGGTCCTGTCACTCTTCTATTCTCTCTCTCTCACTCACACACACACACACAGAGAGAGAGATAGAGAGAGAGAGAGAGAGAGGCACACACACATGCACACAGATGCTCACACGCATAGGCAGGTTGATAATGGTGCACAGACAGTCAGCGCACAGGTGTTAGGACTGTTCGCCTATCTGTGGCTATCTGTCTATGATCTGTTAAATCCCTGTGCGAACAGGCTTCCTGATACTTAGCACTGGGCTTACTTCCCTGGGCAACCCAAAGTGACAGATGGTGCCAAATTTGCCCAGAAATAACTCAGAATTCAAATGCTATAGACCAACAGATTCATAGAATGCGCACACCGTACGACTTGCCTGTTACAGTGTAAATGGAAGTTAGGGTTGACGTAATTCATCCAAGTGTGACGAAACTACAGTCTTGAATCTAGAAATAAACTGTGCCAGTCAGCAGTGGTTCCCCTTCCTTCTCCCGCCAGCCAACTAATAATCTACTTTGTATCTGTAAATTTGTCTAGTGATCATTTTATATTAACAGAATAATGCAGTGTATGGTCTTTTTGGACTGGCTCATTTCACCTTCCAGAACTTCATTCCTTCTATGGCTACATAATATTCCACTGCTTGGATATACCATATGTGGTCCATCAGCTGGTGAACACATGGGCCGTCTCCATGATTTATCTGCTGTGAGTAATGTGACTCTAAACACGCTCAGACAAGTTTTTGTGTGGACATATGTTTTTGCTTCTCGCAGGTGTATACTTAGAAATAGAGTTTCTGGGTCTGATGAGTAACTGCTAGACTGTTTTCCAAAGCAGCGGTACCATTTTGCATTCGCACCAGCAGCATGCAAATGTTTCAGCGTCTGCGCATCATTGCCAAAACTTGTTATCTATCTGATTATAAGGATGCCAGTGCGGGTGAAGTGCTTAGGTGTGGGCGTGGTTTTTTGTTTTTTTGTTGTTTTTTTTTCCCCTACTAACTGGCTCTGCTGAGCATCAGTTCATGCAACTATTAGCTATTTTTATACCTTCTTTGGAGAACTATTCCAATTCCTTTCCAATTTTTAAATTGTGTTATTTGCATGCTTGGACCTTAGGCCCTTTCAGTATGAAATAGAGTGACTTTGATTGATATTAAATTTTGTAAATATTTCAGTATAATCAAGCCTACAACTAGTCACTTAAAAATATTTATAGGTTCCCGTGCCCCAAACAGTATCATATTTTTCATAACAATTCAAAGTTTTAAGATGAAACAAAGAAAAAGAAAATACAAACATTGTCAAACATTCAGAGGAACAAAAATGAACTTCTAGGTGGGTGAAATTAAGCATTTTATGCTGTGTGAATTTTTTTTCTTGGGTGATGGATAAATGTCTGTTCACTCCAGATAGGAAACCAGCAATAGGCCAAAAACAATTCCCCTTAAGTCTAGTTTGGTGAGTCAATGAGCTTAATTTGGGTTGCTTCTAGGAGCATGTGCAACCCTGACGTGAAGAAAAAAAAATCTCTCCTGCCCAGACACCATAAGTTGCCCCTCCACACTCAGGAGATGAAGAGCTTCCTGGACCCTTTCTACCTGCGTGTGGGGCTTTAACAGTCCCAGCCTTGCACAGATGGCCTCCGGATATCACAGTTGCAGATGGTTCAGGCAGATGATAGTAAGACGGTACCCGAGGACAGCATCCCACCACACCCTTCTTCCTACACTGACGGCATAAAGGGGACCTGATGGGCTCCCCAGCAGGACCAAACATTGCAGGCAGGTCTTGCCTACTCTGTTTCCCTCTGCCTTGCTAAACCGTTAGTTTACATTCCTAAAGCTTGCCCACCCACCCAGGTCTATTCCCTTATTTGGCCACTGACTCATTCCTGAGGCTAAACATTTCAAGGTCCAGGAATCAAAATTCATTATTTGTTTACACTAGCTAACCTGGCCAATAAGGACTTTCCAACAAACCCTCCTCACAGACTTCCCCTTTTCTCCTTAAAAACCAATTCCTGGGGTGGGGGCAAACCTGCTGCTTGTGATCTGCCTTTGCCCAATCCTCCTTTGTCCCTTCCAGAGACACACACACAGCTCCCGCTTGTCCCTCCAGGTAAAAAATCTTTGTGCTGAAAAATTGCTGTCTGTATGTGTTCTGAGCCAACTCCGAGGGGTCCCCAACCCCTTGTACTAATACTGGCTGTCTTTTCAGCAACTATGCAAGCAGGAACCAACTAAAGAAAGTACAAGACTGGCACCTGTCTCGGGCTCACGGCCCCATCTGTCTTAGAGGCCATGGATTTGGAACTGACTCACACCTGTGGGAGCTTCTGTGTGTCCACGTCTGTACCCACTCACCTCATCCCCACACTCACACTAACCCAGCCAGCTTGCGGGGCAGAGCAGGTGCCCCATTTAGTGTAGGCAGCACCCTCTGAGTGCCTGCTGTGTGCCAGAGTCTGGACCAGGTACGATCATAGTTAGCAAACACCCCTGACTTCTATTAGTTATGGTTCGGTGGGGAAGCAGCCTCTTTATGTCCTGTGCAATCCGTGAATTAATGGAAGAACTTTTGGAGTAGTTGGGACCAAGGTGGAAGGACTCACTCAACCTGGATGCCCTCAAGGGTTTCCCAGGAAGGAGCCCAGACTGGCTCTCTATAACATAGTGGAAGTTAGTTAGGCATCCTCACTACAGAGCAGTGTGTGTGCACAAACCACAGGAAGGGGGGAAACGGCACTGACAGCAAGTTCAAGTTTATTTGATCAATAATGCTGATAATAACAGAACATCTGTACTTTAGATTTTTTATTTGTGTGTAAATTTAATAAATCTACAGCAAAGAAAAAGAACCAAACCCCATTCGACAAGAAATTCCCCAAGAGTGATTGCTTTATTTACCTGCCCTGAATTCCTTTCCACACAGTTTGGGATTTAGAGAGTGTGCCTTGTGTTGATAGATGGACTGGAGCAAGGATAATTTAACATCTTCCATAATTCCCATGTCTCCCACCAATAGAATGGCCTCCCAGAAGGCATGGAACCATGTATGTTAGTACTGGTAACTTGAAAAACAGACCATGGGATGCTGTAGGCCCAGGTAGCTATGAAACAGAAAACCTGGCAAGTCTGAGCTCCATCATGGATGCTTCAGGACAAAGACAGGTGTTGTTCACTTGAAATTTCTCCAGGGGTTACTCCCTCCAGTGCAGGGCCTTGTACATGGCTCTGTGTCCAGAACACAATGGTACTCACTATGTGGCGGATGAATGTGGTTGGAACAGTTTGAACATCACACAAGGATGAATCATTTCTGACTGAGTCTTCTATGTAGGCCTTCTGTGCAGGTGACTTGGAGCAATCGGGGCAGGGCTGTACTTCTCTAGGAGAGGCTGCACCTCACCAAGATCAGCCTCTGGCCCTGGTATCTCCCATTTCTTACCTGACTGTAGTATGAGCTCTGTCACCTGGCAGGGAACATCTAGCCCACCCACTAAGCTGCCCCCTGAACACAGGGCTTCTGCTTCACGTGGTGCACTGCCCACAGCTGAGGCTGCAGAAGCTATGGGGAGTTGCCGTTGTATCAAGGTGCCTTGAGAACAGGGGCAGGGCAACAAAAGGGAGGCAAAGTTTGTTTGTCTTGACTTTGCAATTACTGGTTAAGCAGCCATAAACAAGGAAATTTACCGCAGCCCTCTTAAAGTGGGTAAAGAACAACCATGTGCTTTAGGGTAGTTACTTTTCTCTTGCTGTGACCAAATTCCCAAAGAGAAGCCACTGGAGGGGAAAAGGGTTCACTTTGACTCACAACTTGAAGATACAGTCCAGCATCATGGTGACAAAGTCACGGTGGCAGGAGATATGTGAGGCGGCTTTGCTCACATCCAGGAGAATAGGAAAGCAGAGACCAGGGGCCAGGAGTGAAATCTGCTATAACCCCAAGGCCCACCTCCCAGTCACCCACTTACTCCAGCAAGGTCCCTCCACCTCCTAAAAGTTCCACCCATGAGCCTGTGTAGAAATAATTCACACCCACACCACAATGTCCACCAAAGAAGAACCAATGATCCTCAAGGCCAAATATTTTGACCCCATGGCAGACATACAACCAAGGAAGGGTTACTGAAATGCTGTGACAGCTGGATCTCAGTAACACGCTCACTGTTTCCTCTTTACAGATGTGTATGTGGTAGCATAAGAGATGCTAGCACATGGTGACAAGCAAGGTGGAGTTTCCTGTGGCCAAGTGGCTCCTGACCCCAGTAGTGGCTGCACCAGAAACAATTGATGTTAGGCTTCTGAGCCCCACATTTGGACAAACCCTTCCAAAGCCTGGTCCCTAATTTTCTTTTTGTAATTCTCTTTCTTGAATGGCTCCACATTGTGCAATCTTCTGACAACAACAACAAAAAGCTAGCTCTAAATGTCTAAATACAGTATACTCTGTATAATTACCTGTGTGTGCATGTATTATATTTAACAACAATTATTGAAAAGGAGGCCCTGAATTTGAAAGAGAGCAAGTATATAGGAGAGTTTGGAGGGAGGAAAGGGAAGGAGGAAACAATGCAAATTATAATATCAAAAAATAAAAGAAAAAGTTTTTTAAAAATCCTGCTTTGCCCGTTTTTACTGCCTCATGCTACCCACACTCCAGTCCAGCACCTCGGCGTAAAATGAATCCAACTCTTGAACATTTTCCTTGCTAGCGTTTGCAAAGCAAGATGCTTAAAAGCTGAGCCTATTTTAAGCCTTACCATATCAACTTCTACTTAGAAAGGTGGTGGGTGGGGTCCTCTCCCATTCCCACTGCTAACACACGTGCCCGGACGCATACACACACACACACACACACACACACACACACACACAATTTCTCCTCCTGTATTCCCAATACAGTCATATTATACATGTTTGGGCATATTACTCTTTGCATGTCTTGGACCATGTACATGTTGTTCATGACTGAGACAAAGAGCATATGGTAATTACTTTTATTTTCTCACATCTTTCATTTTTACTGGTGTTGAAATTAACCTTACCTTTTCATTTGCTTAAATTTCAGGTTTTTGCTTTCTTGTTTGTTTGCTTGATTTTGTTTGAGCATCGGTCACTAACTCAAGCTAAGCGCAGTCCAGATGTAAAACAGTTCTCATTAGAGGCAGGTACATGAGACAAATCACTAGGCTTCAGGACTTTTCTGGCTATGTTCCTCCTGGATCCCTCTACCTGCTGCTCTGTCTAGTCTGCAAAACAAGTTCCTTGCTCTCCCGCACGGCTGTCATCCCCGCACACACCTGTCACCAACCTGCCAATCCCCTTCCTCTTCCTCCACCTCCTGGATTTTATTTATTCATTTATTATCATATTTTTACACCCTCCTTAAAATTCAGATGGATGCCCAAAAGGTAATTGCTTCATTCTTGATGGTTTGGTCACGTGGGGAATTCTAGGTGGGTAAGATGTCCCTTTAAGAATCTTGAAGTATTATAACTTATCTGACAACATTCCTGGCTGTACTTTTAAATCTGGTGCCATTTTGATTCACACTTATTTTTAGAGGAATCTCTTTCTCTCTCCTCTCACCCTCATGTCATCTCTAATACTTTAGCCATCATATAGATAATTCATTCGCAGTACTGAACACCTGCCCAGGCCTTCCTATCTACAACTCAGGTCTTGCTGTTATGTAAATTATATAAAATATATTTATATTAATGACTCTTCAATGATTTCCTCTCACCAATCCTTTTCCTCTCTCACTCTTTCGTTCTCCCTGGTCCCCTTCTCTCCTCTCCCAATTAGTTGAGTTAGTATCTCAGAATTTATACATCATATATTGAGCCCATAACTTCCTTCTCTTTCCTTTGTTTTATTGTTGCTGTTGTTATTTTAGTGTGAGTCTTGTGTCTGCTCTTATTCTCTGTCCTAGAATATACCTACACAGGAAATATTTAGAACCATGAAACATTAAAGATCTGACAGGTAAGTAGTCAACATTCCCATGGGACCTGGAAATGGAGGGGGATGTTCTTTCCCATCTGTTATGGGCTTTGACTTGATCCCTCTGTCTCTGGTGTCATCCTTAGAGTCCCCTCCCCTCAGTTTTGAATGATCTTACCAGGGCCTCCCTAGTAGGGTTTCTACACACTAATCTCTCATGATTAGCTAAAGAAGACAAGGTCCAGCATCCACCAGCAATCTGTACATACTTGGGGGTCTGTCCATCTGCTTCAGACCTGGCCTTGGAGGCATCTGAGCCTCCTTTCCTGAGCCCCTTATCTCTATGTGAAGAGGCATCAGGTCCTCACTGGTTCCTCTGCAGTAGACAGAACATTCCCACTGTCTCTACCACCCATGTTCCCACACTCCCAGTCACGTGACCCTTCTCCTTTGTGGTCATCTTTGTTTCCGTTCTCTAGTCTCCGCAGATTTACATCATTTGAATTTCCTTTTCCTGCCATTTTATTGGTATCTCAGGAGAGACTAAGAAATATGTGTGCAAATCACCCTGCTCCACGCAAAGCTCTATTTGTACTTCTTTTGTTTTAAAAATTGCAATTTTATGTTGCTTCATACCAAACAGAGTTGTGATTTGTGTTTAACAATTTAAAATGCCAGATCTCTTACTTTTGACAGTTCTAGCACATTTTAAAGAGCTTTTTAAAAAAGTCTTTTCTGGGAATTTCACAGATACATTCAGTTCTCCCCACCCCAATGAAAATCCGATGTGTTCCACATAGGATGCAACCATCAAATGTGTGATAGGAGCCAGCAGAATTGTCAATATATCATTAAACTAGAATCTTGGACTCTGCAAGGTCTCAGGGGGTACAGCGAATATGGAAAGATGGGTTTCAGGCTGGCACAAGGAGCCACCTGATGGGAGTCTGGATGGGACATAAAGCAAAAGGAGCAAGCAGAAGGGAGGTAACATCTGTCCGTCCACTGCTACTCTCAATTGACCATCAGCGGGTGAGCCAACCACATCTGTAAGGGAAGAGTGGAGATGCTGAGTCTAGCTGTGTCCGACTTCTCCAGAAAGGAAGTGGTCCATCAGTTCTTAGCCACTGGGAGACTAAAGTGAGCTCATAAATCTAAATGTTCTTGGAAAATAAAGGGGCTATATAGATGCACAAGGTCATTATCAGTCCCAGGGCAACACAGACAAGTCCAGTACTGACCTGTAGCATTATCAAGCAAGTATGCCACAATAATCAGTTGTGAGAAAGGGCACACCTCTGGGAGTGTCTGTGAAGAAAGCTGGCATGTCATCTGAAACTCAGGAAGAGATCTGTCCCAACCCTCACCTACCTGTGGGAAGCTCTCGGAAGACATTCCTGAAGATGATGACATCTTAAAATGATGGACTCCAATCTTTGAGTGACCAGGTGGTGGTTCTCCCTGGCTAACCCATGTTAGACTTTGAGTGAGAAGTTAACTCACGCGGGGCTAAGCTACAGGGATTTGGGTAGGCCTGTCACAGCGTGGCCTGTCTTTCCCCAGCTGAGGAGCCTGGTTCAGAAGGCTGCTGCAAGGCCCTGGTGTCCAGGGGAGGGTTGTAAAGAGAGGAGGGTATGAGGGTTCTGGGCAAAAAGTTCTTCTCTTCTCTCTGGCGACAAGGTGAGAACAGGAAGGGACTCCAGGGCTTTGGCTTCTTAAACCTTCCTGGGTAGATAAACAAGGAGTAAGAGGTCTAGAGATAATTCATCATCAGAACATTGCCTCCTCAGGATAGAGCCCCAGGCAGAGGGACTGCTCCATCTCATGGTCCCTCCTGTGGGAGAAGTCCTCCGCTGCCCTCTCTTAAACCTGTCCTCGGAGGTCCTTTTCTGGCTAATCTGTTTAGGCAGAAGGCATGGCATCTCTAGAAATCATACCCCCTGGTCAAGGATAAGCTTTCTGATCCCAACTCCTGGGATCAGAAAGAGGAGCACCCACCTCCTTCTCTCCCTTGGGCTGGGTGAAGGATTCCCCTAGGGAGAACACATCACAGTTCCAGAAACTTGAAACTGGGTTCAGCATCTAGTAACACCTGGGAGAAACAAGAAAGTAATGGAATGGGTAAAGGCAGAGAAAAGAAACCATGATTGTCTTTAACTCAGTCCAGGTGAATTAAGACTGTTCAACAAACCACACAACCCTCTAAAATTTGCCTCTGATTCCAATGTCTTTATAAACAAGCCCTTGTTTTGAAAACTCAACCCACTCATTTTGTAGTTTATAGTTGAACCAGAGAGGATATGACATAGCCAACAATACGTGTCAGTTAGGACTCTGAATAGCTCTCACCCGTTGACGCTGGACAGAGCCAACAAAGGTGCCTGTGCTTGATGTGAAACTCGGCCGATGCAAGGGTAGCACTTCGCATCCAAACCACCCAGTAGCTTCTCTCATCCTGGGTTAGTTTGCCCAGCATAAGGCAAGCCTAGACTGCAGAGAAGTAGATGGTGCTTTGCATCCATCTGAGACTTGAGGCCCAGGATGCAGGGCGAGCAAATAAGTGCTTCTGTGCACAGGGCCCATGATTCTCACTTCCTTATCCGACAGAGTTGCTGCTGTGTTGGCTAAAGTCCAAAACAAACCCTAAACTGTGAAGGTGTTTTGGTGCTTTACCACTTGGGACAATCTACCCACTGAGTATTGAATTTTAAGATTTGACTGTCCCAAGACCTAATTAAAAAAGAATTAAAAGAAATTGTGAATAAAAAATAGAAATCCCAAGCCCAAATCTTGGGGGGGGGCATAATGTGTTTTCAAGTTTATCATAAATATCACAGAATTGTTTCATTTTTCAAAAATTACCAGCCAGCTTCCTCTTCCTGTAGAAATTGAGCAAGCACAGCACATCTCTGGCATGCTTTGCTAACCACAGATTCCATTATGTGTTTAATAATTGACTATTCAATAGCGCATTGATGCATTTTTGTCTGGAACTAATTCACCTTTGTGCCTTGGCATGGGTGTTCAGAGAATCACAGCTGAGATGGTGGAAGTATTCTCGCTCTGCTGCCCGACACAGGCCCACATCCTGGGCATTATTCACATCAGGCCCTGTGCTCAGAAATGCTCTAGCATGCTAAAACCACCTGAAGATGTGATTTATGAATGCCCTGGAAAGTGAGACTACACCTCTCCCCTTCTAATGAGAACTAACCAATCTCCGTCTGCAGGCATCTTAACCCGGCAAAGTAATTGTCAGCTGCAAGCTTAACAAAAACAAACACCCTTAGAGCCCATTACGGCCCTGGAGCTCTGGAGCTGGCCAGTTGTCCACGGAACTATGATGGGGAAGGGGAATTAGCCAACGTGTGCGTCTTGACTTCTTTGTGGTGAAGGGATAAATCCATGACCCCCTAAAGAGTTTCCTTGCCTTTCTCTGTTGGGTTTATGGATTTGAACAGCACAGTAAACAGCCCAGTCATTTACAACTTTGAGATGGACCCAGTGCTCCATCCTGCAGGGTATTTGTGCATGGACTCAGAGGCTGAGCAGGGCTGGTGTGGCCTGGATATCTCAGATTTGTACAGGGCCAGGAAGAACATACTCCATGGCAGTCACCTTGGCTGTGTCTGTGGCAGAGCAGAAGACTCAGCAGGGACTTGTGGGAAATCCAGCCCATGAGAGAGGGAGAGAATGTACGAGAGAAGAGAACAGTGGCCTGGGCTTACAATCAGCTGTGAAATATTAGGGATATAAAAGGCAAAGTGACTTTGGGTACTCACTCTTCTATTGAGCCTTCTTGGAAGCTAGGTATATAATTTGGTAGCTTGCGTATTATTTTACAAAATTATTTATTTGCTTCAAAAGTCCGGTACAGACTTAGCTGCCTGGACTTCCTCCTTCCTGCAGCTTGAGTTTTCTGATGAAATTTCCATTGCTTGAGATGTGGAACCTGTTTTATTCCTTACCAAGCCCCCTAAAGTAATAACAGCAGGATCTCTTTATCCCAAGGGATTCTACGCATTTCTCTCCAGGCTCTGACCTGTTGTGTTCAGTTGACTTAAGTGCAGATGTGGAAGTCAGCACACAACCTCAGGCCAGCGCTAAGGCAGGCTGTAGTTCCTGAGTGACCGGGAACTTTGAGACTCAAACATGATTACAACCACAGCTAATACCTGAGTCAAGACTGGAAAGATTTGGCCTGATGATCCCTTTCCTATTATTTTCTTAAAATAGTCTCAAATGCATCACCCCAAAGGTCTCTTGAATGAACAGGAAACAGCTACTTTTTTATCTTTACTAAAACAGCCAATATCTTTGTCAAAATAGCAAAGTCAGAGAGCCCAATATCCCCAGCTATAGCAATAACTTAAGCTGGGTGTGATGATACCTGCTTGTAATCATGGCCCTTGGTAAACTGAGGCAGGAGGGTCACCATGAATTTGAGGTTACTGGGCAACACAGCTATATACTGAGTTCAAGATTTGTTTCTCCTCCTGCCAGACTACACTGACAGACAATTTCTATAAATAAATAAATAAATAGATAGATAGATAGATAAATAAATGAATGAATGAATTCAATTTGTATTGTGCTCTCTAAAGAGAATGCTCTGCTGTTGTGTGTGTATCTATTATTTAATCATGACAACTATATATAGTAACCCCCCTAAAATTACAGAAACAGAAACTGAGGCACGGAAAGGTTAAGCAACTCGTTCTAGGCTGTGCAGCCAGTGGGAGAAGAGCTTGGTATCCAAGCCATCTGCAACCATAGTCTATGCACCAACACACTGCTACCTCTCTTGGGGAGGAAATCATGCAGCATCACTAATGACCTGAACTGGACCAGAAATTCCTTTATTGAGTCTCTCCTAAGTGCATGACATTGTGACAAGTCTTACAAAAGAGAGAGAGAGAGAGAGTAAGATCTTCCTCTCTGAGCTCCAAATGAAAGATGAGCACCACAGCATTCTGAAGGGCATGTTGCCAGCCATGCCTCTTGGCAGGTGGATGAATTTGGCAGTGTACCTTCCATTTGTAAAGGAAGATGTTGAGCATGGCCCCACAACATGCCTCTCCCTGGTATCAGGGCTGCTCTGCCAAAGACCTGCAGTGGGAGGTCCCTGCTAGTGCATGCTTGAGCTAGTATGACAGAAGGTCCCGGTCTGGGATAGCTGTACCTCATGGTCTGGCTGTAGTATGCTGGTATTGGGTTTCTTTAGAAGGTATCGTGAGCCTTTCACGGGAGAAAGGGAATTATTTGAACAGAATCTCT
Organism: Ellobius talpinus; assembly: GCA_001685095.1. Classification (NCBI taxonomy): domain Eukaryota; kingdom Metazoa; phylum Chordata; class Mammalia; order Rodentia; family Cricetidae; genus Ellobius; species Ellobius talpinus. Next base: position 19,415 of record LOJH01022175.1, read on the forward strand.
GGAGTTGTACATCATGGAGGCTTTCATATAAGAAAGAAAAGCACACTTGGAGAGGCTGAAAAGGGAAAATTTAGGGAGAGGAGGTGGGAAGTACAGTCACAGAATGTTTTAAAGGATACCTAGAAAAGTTTGTAGCAGACATGGGGTATGACTGCCCCCCATGTCATCTTCCTGTGAGACCACAGGAAAGCATGCCACTTGTCAATGCTTCTTAGAGGTGAATAAGTGAGTGACTTTCAATGGGAAACAGCAAGAGTTGGAACAAAGTAAACTTTCAGCAAAAGCAGAAAAATCCAGAGTTGGCTGTCTGTTCACACCAGGTATCAGTGTATCTGAGCTCACACCAAGCGTCAGCATAAGTGTCTGAGATCACACCAGGCATCAGTGCAAATGTCTGAGATCATATTGGGCATCAATGTATGTTTCTGAGGTCCCACCAGGCACCAGTGTAAGTTTCTGGGATCACACCAGACATCAGTGTAAGTTTCTGGGATCATACCAGGCAACAGTGTAAGTTGCTGAGGTTTCACCAGGCACCAATGTAAGTTTCTGGGATCACACCAGGCACCAGTGTAAGTTGCT
>LOJH01022176.1:9708-21293 GCA_001685095.1 Ellobius talpinus
CCCCCAGTAAAGTCTGCTGCTCACCCCTGCTGCCAGAGAGAACTCAAGGAGGCAGGACTCCGAGGGCTCTGTCCTGTCCCACTGACCTTCTCTTGCCCTGCAATGCACATCCTCATGCCTGGGATTCCTAAGAGTCCAGCCAAGGGTAGATCCTTAGAGGCTGGGCCAGCAGGCAAATGCTTGACTAACCTTGGTATTGGAGAGCCTGAAAACCTTCCTCACCAGCCTCCTCCTGAGGCCTGTCAGTGCCCGGCCCTGGAGATGGATGAGGAGTGTAGGGAGGAAGAAGCCCCTGCCCCAGCTTCTGGGTGACCCAGTTGTGCTTGGGTCCTCTCCCAAGGCCCCTGGGTAGAAATCACAAAGAAAACTTTCCAGGCGGCCAGGGTGCTCAGCTGAGTGAAGAGCAGTGGCTGTCACTGCCTTGCAAGGGGCAGTGTTAGCCAAGGACAGTGCTGGAGGCTCAAGAGAGGATGTGGCACAGACCCGAGAACAGCTGTGCATTCTCCCTTACACTTAGTGTCTCTAGAATCAGACTCAGTGGGCGACTTTAGAAGTGAGCTCAGTTGGGCCAGTGACACATTACTTTTTAGCCACATGAAGTCATGGGGTCAACCGAGAGGGGGCGTGCTTAGTTAGCATGCTGAAAGCCTTCGAAAGCCCTGGGTTTGATTTCCAGCACTGAGCAAATCAGACGTGGTTGTGCATGCCTGTAATTCCAGCATTCCAGAGGAGATACAGGAAGATCAGGAGTTCACAGTTGTGCTCACAAGATGATTCAGTAGGAAAGAACCTGCTACAAAGTCTGATGACCTGAGTCCAGTCCCCAGGCCCCACTGAGAGCTGATGGAATTGCCAATGGCAGAACTGAGAACAGACTCACACACACCTTTGACTTACACACACACACTAAAGCTAAGAGTACACATATACACTAAATAATAAATAAATGTCTTTTTAAAAATGTAAGTTAATGGCTAACACTTTTAATTTCAGCACTAGGAGGCAGAGACAGGAGGATCTCTGAGTTTGAGGCCTGTCTGGTCTACACAGAGCTACATAGTAAGAGCCTGTTTAAGCAAGCAAAGAAATTCAAATTACTATTAAAAGTTCAAGATAATCATTGGTAATGTAATAAACTCAAGGCTAGCCTGGGATGTGTGAGTCCTTGTCGAAAAATGGCTCCCCACATCCTCTTGCTTCTTTGCCTCTTGGTGTCAGAGCTGCTAGGCCTCTCTGCCTTAGGTCTCAGCTCTCGCCTCCCCTCAGGGGCAAGGAGTAAGTAGGGCCAAAGGAACAAGTCTTTGACGTCTGCACTGTGATCCAGGCCTGATTCCAGAATTGTCTGTTTAAATCCCCTGAGTCCACTTTTAACTTCTTCTCTTCCTGGTCTGCCGTCCTGAGGCAGCCACCATGATGCGTGTGCAGGAGCCCCGGGGCTAGCCAAGAGGCCACTGTTTAAAGGTAAGGGTGACAGTGGCGTGGCGATGGCTTTGGGGGTTTGCATCGGGGCTCTTGTGAGTAATGGGGTCAGGTGGGTGGGGAAGGGGCAAACACTCCAACTTTACTCTCACTGCCGGCCTCTGACACCTCTTATCCCATAACCTTTCCATTCAACATCACCTACATGAATCAGTCACACCCCACACTGCCTTGTCTGGGCCTTGATTTAGGGATAAGCTCCCCAAATGGCTGGGCAGGCTCCATGGGAGGGCTGGAGTTGCCTTCAGCTGTTTCTTTGAGTTCCCAGGTAACCAAGGACTAGAGGGAGGGGGCCTTAAGAAGACAGGTCTCTCCTGCAGCCCAGGGATGCCTCCCCTTGGCAAGGCCAAGCTTGTGTGACTCAGAGGGTAGGGCAACCCAGGGAGCTCTCACTGCCTTGGGCACCCCCAGACCTGTCTAGCCAGTTTGTCCATATTTACCACATGGGCATTTAATTTCTAATTTCTCATAAGCATCAGCATAGGGGTGACCGGATCAGATGGAGTGGGAGAGAAGAGATCACCCCAGAGGAAAGTACAATCTTCAGCCACTGCTCAGGGATAGCTCTCAGAAGTATAGGGAAAGCTCTGCCTTGAGCTCGGGGCTCCATCTCCCCTAGGACACAGGGAAGACATTGTTCTCCCAGAGACCTGTGGCAAAGCCCCGAAGACCCAGCTCTGTTTGGAGGCTGGGTCTCTGTGGATCCCTGACTGTCCTGGAACTCATAGATCCTCCCACTTCTGCCTCACATGCTGGGATTACAGGCGAAGGCTACCAAGCCTGGCCTCTGTTCTTGTCCAGGGCAGGCCTTCCCTTCCTTGGGTCCAGCATTCTTTTTATTATTGTTATCATCACTATTATTACATTTATTTATTTCGTGTGTGAGCGCCATGCTCAGAGATGACTCAGAGGTCAGAGGATGACAGCATGCGGGCTCCAGGGATTCGCTCAGGCCATGCAGCAGGCTTGGCGGCGTGAGTGGATAGAGTCTTTATCCTCTGAGTTCTCTCACAGGCCCAGATCTCGGTGTTCTCATTCCCCACCCCATACCAGGAGTGAACCCAGCGTACTGCACACCCTAGACAAGAGCTCTGTTACTGAGTCACAACCCGGCACTTGTGTATCTTTATTGTGAAATGAGATCCGGCTACCTGTAGCTCAGACTGATCTCTAACTTTCAGGTCTCCTTGCTGCGGCTCCTGGGATCTCAGGCCTGCACCACCATGCTGGCAACATGTTCTCATCTTGATGACAGCTGAGGTCCACCCACTTCTGCTGTCTGGTGGCTCTAGCCAGGTCCTCAAAGCCCCCAGAACAGTGAGTTAAGTAGACCTGGTGGCCAGACAGCAAACTCCAGGAAGGCTGATCTCCAGGAAGCAACCCAAGCTGGTGTAAGAGTTTACCATGCCCTCTCCTGTGCATTATAGAGTCACTTAGTACAAGTCATAGTTGGGGACACCTAGAGGACCATTCCCAGAAAACCCATCAAAGGGCAAGGAGTCAGAGGCCTGGAAAGAACAAGGGCCTGGCCCTCTGTCACTCCACAAGCCAAGGCAGGGTTGGGACTGGGGACAGGTACCCGATGGCCAACTCCAGGGCCCAGCCTGGTCACCAAGGAGCCCAAGGGTCTGTTTCATGATTGGCCTTTGGTTGTGGACACTTGAGAAAGTATTTCTTAGAGTGAGGACATCGGAGGGCAACTTCTTTTTGAACGCATCCCTGGCTGGCTCTTGAAACGTACTCAAGATGAGGGGACATTCAGAAGATGGCCCAGGCAGAGCTCAAAGACCCTTGCAGTGCCTGTCACCCTTTTTCTCAAGTGACTCCCCTTCCCTGCCTCCTGGTCTGGGTGGTGCCTTTTGCAGGTGGGAGGGTAGGGAAGGGCTAAGGACCTCAGAGGTTTAATACAATGTCAGGCAAAAGGGGCAAGGCTCAGGTACTGGCCCAGGACCCCTCCCACACTGACATGGGGCTGGGGGCCGATGTGTGCGCACACGTGTGTGAGCCCACACACACCTGGGGCACTGGAAGAAAGCCCAGCGCTATGGAAGGGGTCTGAGATTAGGGAGGAGAACATGAGCTGCTCAGCTGCCCTCCTCCAGGAGCAGATGGTGAACGAGGCCCTAAGCTACTCCAGACCTGTAACCTGAAGCAGGATCCCAGCTGCAATTAGGCCAAGGGGTCTGAATTGAAAGCACACCAGAGACGGCTTCAGTGGGGCCTGCAGGTTCTCAGCGAAGACCACCTTAGACCCTTTGAGGCTCCAAGGGTCTTAGAACCAAGAGGCGGCAGGGCAGGGATGGAGAAGGCCAAGCCAGGGAGATGCGAGTGGTTTGTGCCAAGGCTGCCAGGTGGAGCATGGAGGTCAGGGCAGTCTGAAGGGCACCCGGCTGGAGAGGGCTTGGGTCTACAGGACCATAAGCAAGCCATTTCCTGTCTCAGGGCTATAGCTCTGTGGCTGTAAAATGGGGGTTTGGAGGGGGGGGGCTCTGTTCACGTGTCTGACCTCTGTAATGATGATCACAGGGTGGGTGGGACAGACCTGCCGTTCCTCACTTAACCGGCACTGAAGGAATGTGGGTCTATAAAGGACGATCCCATGGACCTAATTGGGCTTTAGTTGTTCGTTTGACAAGTGTTTTCTCTCCTATTCTCCATAGTGGGGCCTTCCTGATGGGTCCAGAAAGAATGCTCCCAGGGCAAGTCCCCAGGAGGCCCCAGTACTCCAGGCCTGAGCAACCCTCCAAGCCAGGACCTGCAGCAAACCTTCTTCCTCCAGCTTCCCTAGGGTCTGCCCAGATGGGGGAAGTCGGGGAGGGAAGTAAAACACAAAAGGCCCAGAGTGGGCAGGAGGGAGAGATGTAGGAGATTGGAGGGGGCCTCACCGACCCTGTAGTCATGGATCAGGGAGAGGTCAGGACAATGGGAGCCAGTCACGATCTAACAGTCAGTCCAGGGACAGGCATGTCAGCAATCTTCCACACCACCATCCCCAGTATGTGCTATGGGTGAATGAGGGGACAGAACAGAACTCACGTCTAGAAACAGGACAGTGATATCATCCTGGCTGCCGCAGCCTCACACACAGCTATACACATCTCGGGAAACAACATGGTCAGGATTTAGGGTGGTTTTTTGTTTGGTTTCATTTTTTTTAAGTCCCCTTTGGTTTCTCTTTCTTTTTTGGTTTTTGAGACAGGCTTTCTCTGTGTAACTATGGAGCCTGTCCTGGAACTCACACTGTAGACCAGGCTGGCCTTGAACTCACCGAGATTCACCTGCCTCTGCCTCCAGCAGGCTAGGATTAAAGGTGTGTGCCATCACCAAGTGCCTTTTTGTTTGTTTATTTATTTTTGGAGACAGGGTTTCTTTGTATAGCCTGGAACTAGCTCTGTTTTTGGTTTGTTTGTTTGTTTTGTTTTTAGTCTTTATGTTGGAAGTGGAAATTCTGTATCTGTACGCTGCTTTTGTTGTTGACATGACAAGGTCTCATGTAGCCCAGGCTAGCCTCAGACTCATTATGTAGTTAAAAATGACCTAGCACTTCTGATTGTCTTGCCTCTACTTCCCAAGTACAGCAGTCACAGGAAGGCTCAGACTGTCCTGTTTTTGTTTGTTTGTTTTTGTTTTTATAATGCTGGGGACTGAATGCAGAGGATCATATAAGCACTTTGTCAGCTGAACTACAACCCCAGCCTCCGAGATCCCTTTTAAACAGAAAATAAGTGATCTGAAAGGAACGGTTATTTGAGACAGGGTCTCATGCAGCCCAGGTTTGCCTTTACTTGCTATGTAGCCAAGGATAACCTGGTCCCATACCCCAAATGCTGGAGTTGAGGGGAGTGCTGGGAAGTGAGCTCAGGGTCATTTATTTCTTTTTAGTTTGTGTTTGCTTTGTTTTCTGGGCCCTTTGAGACAAGGTCCCCTGTAGCCCAGGCTGTCCTTGAATTTGTGATTCTCCTGCTCCAGCAAGTGCTCGGATTGCAGGCTTAAGCCACCACATGGAGCATTCACGTTTTACTTTGAATAGAGGACCTAGAAATTTTAAAATCACGCATTGACTTGCATTTAATTTTGGTTGAACAGCCGTAGAGAACCCAGCAACTGTCCTGGCACTAAACAGAACCATTTACCCAGCAGTCCTTTTTTAACAGGCACTTGCTTGGAGCATGGAGGTCAGGGGGCAGCTTGCAGCAACTGGCACTTTCCTTTTACTGTGTGGGTTCTGGGGAATCAAACTTAAGCTGAAGTTACCAGGTTTGGTGGCAAACACCTTTGCCTACTGAACCATCTTCCAACACTCCCGAGTAGTTCTTGGGGTCTGGAGAGATGGCTCACGGTTCTTTCACAGGACCTAGGTTCCATTGCCAGAATCCACATGGCTGCTCACAAGTGCTTGTAATTCTACTTCTAGGTGTTCTGATGCCCTCTTTTGCTTCTGGTGTGCAAACATACATAAAGGCAAATACCCATACAGATAAAATACATACATACACACACATATATACATATACACATATAATTCATATATACACAAGGGTCAAACATCCATACAAATAAAAATGTATACATACATATACATATGTATACATATACACATGTGTATACATATTATGTGTGTGTGTATTCATAAGGTGTTTGTTTTGCTGGGCGAAATTGTAAATCTAGTACTTGGGAGGCAGAGGCAGGAAAATCATTAAAGATCCAACTAGCAAATTTCTGGATAGCCAGGGCTAGCAAGATCCTGCCTTGGAACAAAAGATGAGGGTTTTTTGTTTCCTGTAGTTTCATACACACACACACACACACACACACACACACACACACACGTCTCAAATGCCCTTCTCCCATGAGTCACTACTGTGTGTCCAATGAGGAAGTTCAGTTGCCACCTCTCACCTCTTCCAGGAAGCCCCTCTTGACTATCCACAGTGAACACACTGGCCGCCTCTGCCCGGCTGCATCCCTACAGTGGGCACAGAGAGCAGCAGTGCCAGCTATGTCATCCCTGCACCCAGGGCCTGGTAGGAAGCCACCGGCCATCAGTAAAAATGACGCCTGCTGTGCATGGAGCTGGCGCCCACCACTGGGTGCCTCTCCTAATCCCAGGCTGATGTCTGTGGTGGGCAAGGTGCCCACCGGGAGCGGACTCAGGAGCTCAGGCCTAAGCACTGAGCACTTACCAGGGGAAGGAAGGTCAGCAGGGGCCGGACTCTTGGCCGGGCTTTCAGCGTGGCTGTTCCGGATTCACTCACAGTGTTGAACCGACTGTTTTCATAATAGATCCCATCTAAAGGGCAGAGAGGGGGACAGTGAGCTGGGGATCCAAGGAGGTGACTAGGCCTTGGGGTTGCCAGCTGTGACTCAGGAACGCCCCTCTGACACAGCGAGGTCCCACAGAGGAAGGTGTGCTAGTGGCAACTCTGTGGAAGGGAATTGGGCTGTACTCTCAGGACGTTCGGCCCCCAGCAGCCACCATTCTTCCAACACCCTGCCGTGTGCCCTCGTAACCCTCCACATCCACGTCCACAGAGTGCCTGCCGTGCGCCTTCGTAACCCTCCACGTCCCCACAGCACCTGCCGTGCGCCCTCGTAACCCTCCACATCCACGTCCACACAGCGCCTGCTGTGCGCCCTCATAACCCACGTCCACACAGGGCCTGCTGTGCGCCCTGGTAACCCATGTCCACATAGCACCTGCTGTGCGCCCTCATAACCCTCCATGTCCACACAGCGCCTGCCCTAGGAGCTAGGCCGACGCCTGAGCTCATCTGACACAGAAGAAAACAAGGCTGCTTCTCTCAACTGTTTGCGTTTCTAATCCGGAACAGGTCAGAGGACCCTACCTGCTCCCCCTGTGGCCAATACCTCCTCACACCCCTGTAGGTCAAGTGCTTCCCAACCACCACCAACGTGTGTCTGTGCCCATCTTGCTTCAAGGGTTAAGAAACAACCCAGCTCTGCCACTGGCTGTACATGTTGTTTAACCTCCCTGGGCCTCAGTTTTCCCATCTGTACAATGGAAACGATGGTGCCAACCTTATATAACAGCTCTGAGGTATAGATGTGGCCAGTGCAGAGAGGAACTGAACAACTGTGGCTTCCTCCCCCAAGGGAGGATGACACATGATGGCCCTCCTGTCCCTCCAGATCCTGCTCTGGGCTGTCTACAGCCACGGACCTGTGAAAAGAAGTGTTCCTGTTCTCAAACGGCTCCCTCGTGACCTTTGACATCATTGATAAGGATTCCCCATTTCCTCCCAGGCTCGTACTATCACAACTACGGGCCCCTGCTTTATGGGTCATAAGACAGAAGGTACTGTCCTGTTTAACAGACTGGAGGCAACGAGGGGCTTTCTCCTCTCCATTCAAAGAGGAAAAAGGTCAGAATCTCAATTAGGCAAAGCCTGGTGTAATGGTGCCTTTCATCCCAGCATTCAGGAGGCAGAAGCAGGCAGAGTTCCAGGACAGCAAAGTCTACATAGTGATACCCTGTCTAAAATGAAAAATTCATCCCAATTAACCAGAATCCTGTTGCCTGTTACATGGAAACAGAGATTCCTTTTCTCCTCACACATTTTAAGAGGAAATTACAAGAAATCCTAATAATGTATTCAAAAGAGACTGAGCTAGGCTGGTGAGGCGACTCACTGGGTAAAGGGTATTGCTTCCTAAGCCTCTTAGCCTCAGTTCAATCCCCAGGACCCACGCGGTGGAGGGGAAGGACTGACTCAAACTCTTCTCTAATCTCCATGCACACACATACAACACACACGTGCATGCACACGCACCACACATGCACACACACGTACCACAAATGCGTACCACACACACACACACACAGAGTGTGACAAAGAGCAAGGGAGAGACTCCTTAAATATCCCTGACCTGGAACTCAAAGAGACTCACCTGCCTCTGTCTGCCTCCCGAGTGCTGGGATTAAAGCATGTGCCACCATGCTCAGCAAAAATCCTCTTAAAAGAGAAAAGGGCAAAGCTAATAGGAAAGGGGCAGTGGCTAGACTGGCAGGCCTGTCCCAGGCCCTGCTAAGTGAGGGGCAGCATCAGAGGAGGACACTATGACCACCACAAGCCAAAGTTTTCCCCCAAGGCTCAAGGTCAAGGACCAGAACCAGATAAAATTCCAGTAACCCACCCTCATGGAATTTCCTCTTAAAGTAGCTGAACTCTGTGGATCACAGAGCCGGGAACCCTGGAATGGGCCTTCCTGAGAAGCAGCCCCCTCTTCAGGCCAGTGAGAGACAAGGAGGGAGGAGAGGAAAAGAAGGGGTGAAGGTGGCTGGAAGGCAGGTGGATAGGGTCCTTGACACACAGCGATAGCCCCAGTCTGAAAGGCAGGCCCGTCTTCTTGACTGTAGGCCCACTGGAAGGGGCTGTGTGCCTAGAGGTTCTGGCAGTGCCAAGCGCGGGGATGCTGGGGGGACTCAGAGGATCAGAAAGGCAAGGACCTGCACTCAGAGTGAGAGGCTTCCAAGGAAAGGGGAGAGGACCTTCAGGAGTGTCCTGAAAGAGAGCCTTGTGTGCAATGTGTGAGTCTTAACTGAACCACAGACAAACCAAGCACTGGGAAGACAGTCCAGCAAGTAAAGGCACTCGCTGAGAAGCCAGATGGCCTGGCATGGCTCACTGGTGCCCACATGGTAGAAGACTCCTGCAACTGTCCTTTGTGCCACACAGTGGCACTGAGGACATAGAAACACATTCACATGTGCGTGCGTGCACACACACACCACTAAAAATTACACAAATGTAATTTTTAAAAGAAGAGCCAAAGGAATCATGAGTACATGTTGGCATCACTGCCACCGCCACCATCATCACTGATTCCCACCCCCTTTCTCCTGCTAAGAGTTTAAGGCTTTGAGCCTGAATCAGTTCAGATCACCTGTGCCCAAGAGTAAGAGTCACCAGGAGGGAGGTGGCCTCTTGCTTTCTTGCCACGGTTCATTGTGAGTTCTGATACTTGGGGCTGCCTTCCTGGCACATGGGAAGACCGAGGCCCATAACGGAAGGGACTGGACCAAGGCCACAAGGCCCCAGTGGTGTCAGGGTTCACAGGGTCCCAGACAAGCCTCCAGCACAAGCAATGTGGTGTCTCCCACAGCCTGGAGCTCAATGCCTCCATAACAGGCCTGTCTGGTTCTCTGGCCTGGGGTGGGGCTGGCATATGGCTTTGAGTCTGTGTTTGACCTAGGGGATGCCTTGGGGAAGCTGAGGACTCACCACAAGCTGCGTGCGGACTCTGAGTCCTTTCTTCCTACCCTTCTACCCAAGAGGAGGAGGAGCCCATGGGATCTTCTGCATGTCTGTTCCCACAGAGCTCAGGTTGAAAGCCTTTTAGTGAAATACACTTTTTGTTCCCCAGGCCCAAATCTGGCGATGGATCACCACGGTCATTGAGGCAGAGATATTCTGGGACGGTGACTTAGATTATATTCTCTGAATCCTAGATCTGCCAAAGAAGCAAGAAAACTAAATATTTTTTTATTTATTTTACATACCAACCACAGCCCCCCCACTCCCACCCTGCTCTTGCATGCATGTTCTTATGCATATGTGAGCCAGAGTGCATGTGGAGACCTTCCTTTGCATGGGTTCTAGGGACCGAATGCAATACAGCAGCACCTTTCCCCACCTGCCATCTTCTGTGAGACAGGGTTTCCCTGTGGAGCACTGGCTGTCCCGGAACTCACTGTTTAGACCAGGCTGGCCTCACACTCAGAGATCTGCCTCCCACACTGAGTCATCCTGCCAGCCAGGGAAAATACTTGAAAGTCTCAGTTTTGAGGAGGAACCTGAAGCTGGAGGAGGTTATATGCTCACAGTACCACACCTGGTGAACAAGCGGGGCCAATACTCAAGGGCCAGCTTCTAGAATTTGCTCCCTCTGGCCACAGCCAACACAGCGGGGGAAGAGTGCAGAGTCTGAGGGTCTCCTGTAGTCAGTGCAATCCACGAGGAGACACAGGACCTAAGAGGTATTTCCAGGCTCACAGCCAGTTCCTCTAGACAATACCTATGAACCTTCTCAGGCTCAGTTTCCCCATCTGTAAAGTGGGGATAATGACTCCTATATTGTAGGGAGCGTTCCAAGCTCATGGCAGTGAAGCCATCAGGGGTAAGAAAAGGGCTAAAGAGCCCCCAAATTCCCAGGAGCCCCTGGCGACCTGTTCTATCGGCTTTCAGGGACTTAGGAAGAATGGGGTCATAGCTTAGGGGACTTGTGGCTTTGTTCCAGAGTAACCTGGAACCCCCAAACATACCACAGAGCAGACACACAGTGGGGGCCTGTACAGTGAGGTGGGAAAGCTGGGACTTCTAGTCTCCCACCACCGGAGGATCAGCAACAAGGGGTGGCCATGTGAATGTAGCCCACAAATGACATTAATGAGGACCTTCCTTGCTAATTAGCAGGTTCACATGACAGGAACCTGAAAAGGCCAGTTTGTTCCAGCAAGCCCTAGCAGGCCTGACCTAAGCACCAGAGAGAGGCCTTTGTCCAAGGGCAGAGGGGATGCTAAAGGGAGGTAGGGCAGGGGACGTGCAAAAACGGAGAGCAGCCCAAAGGACACCACTCTAGTGTAGGACTGAAGAGGACGCGGTTCAGCAAACGTAGCCCTTGTCTCCCTAAGGACGGCTGTCTCAGCCCACAGCAGCTGGGTTACCTCACCAGGAACTTGCTAGAAACTCTGAACCTCTTCCCATTCCAAACTTGTCCAATCAGGAGCTGATCTTGACAAGGGCCTGTGGGATTGGGTGTGCTCTGCTGCCCCTCAGAGTCTTGATTCCAGGAAGACACAGAATCGATGGATTTTACAAGCTCAGGCCATGGGAACTGACAGTGAAGTTAGGGGTGTATTCCACGGCTGGGTACTTGCCTAACATGAGTCAGACTTGGGGTCCTGTGGCTGACACCTCAGAAGAAAGAAAAATATGCTATGATCATTATTAACTAATGGGCTGTAGCTGTCAAGGAGGGGCCACTTTCTGGAGTTAGCTACAGCCAAAAGAGGTACTTACATAATGGGGCCACAGGGAGGGTGAGAGAGTGCGTACGTGCATGTGTGTGTGTGTGTGTGTGTGTGT
>LOJH01022177.1:0-19138 GCA_001685095.1 Ellobius talpinus
GTTGGAATAGAGGAAGGATGGTTATGGGAGCAGGGAAGTATATATCTTAATTAATTCTAATTTTTAAAAGTTGTGACATCATAATTACTACCTACACGAAAAATTAGTATTTAAACAGGTCTTGGCTAACAGTCTGTGCTTCAGTTAGGTACATAGTATGGGAAGGAGAGAGGTTGTTGCACAGACCCCTGAGAAGTTTCTGTAGTAAGAAATTCCTGACGAGTTTATTTCTGAATTTTTACATATTCCCCAATATCTGTCCTTCACCTGGGCAAGGAGATGAGTTTTTGAGTGCATGTTGACTTCTTGAGTGACGGATCACTTCCTTTTGTGTTCTGCGGATGACATCCACCACTTTGGAGCTTTGAAGGCACAGATAAGATGCCCAGGCGCAACTTGATTATAGTCTGACACATAGCTGTTCTTTGTGCCCAAGAACCTGGAAGAATGTTTTGTTGCTTTGAAAAGGAGCAGAGTTTACTGAGGTGTGAATTCATATGGGGAGCTGTTAATTTGGTCTAACACGGCAGCAAAGAAGGTGGTTAATTTCTTTCCCTCTCCATATTTTCATTTTTATCAAAACCCTCCAAAAAAGATTAAGATTGTTTAAAAATACCTGTTTTCTTTCTGCTTCAATTCTCTGGAGTCTACCTATTAACCAAGTAATCAGTCATTAGATATGAGGTTCGAAGGGAAGGGGAGAGGCAGGGAGGGGAGCAGAGCAAAATGTAGAGAAAAATAAAAATAAAAAAGCACCTAGGTTATTAAAACATCTTAAATGAAAAAAGAAAAAGAAAATTCATTACATTTTGCCTTTTGACTCCTCAGTCTTCACACAATTTTCTGAATTTAAAGATTATTCTTTCTGATTTCATGTTTTACAAAACTGAATCTGGACAGCATTTGTTCTCTTTCTTCAACTTTTTCTATTATTGTCTGTGAAAAAAAATTACCCAACACGAATAAGTGCTTATACTAACACACTCATACCGCACACTTAGTATGCTGTTTCTGCCTTCACTGTGTTATGTTTCACAATCTCTCCTTGTCTCTCTTCTTTCTCGTCTTCCCCCTTCCCCTCTTCTTCCTCTCTCCACCTTCTCTCTTTGCTGCTCTTTATGGTTATGAGTCCTCTTTCTTATTTTGGATCTACGTTTATTCCTGAAAATACATTTAAAAAAATGAGCATCCAAACCCAATTAACTGTTGCTGTGGGCTCAGACGAAGCTGCAGGCACCCTAGGCACCATCTCTGCCTAATATGCATTTCGTACTTTTCAGATTTCAATAGCAAGGAAGACTCAGTCTGTGTTTTTCGTTCTTGGAGGTCAAGGGCGTGCAGAGCTCATCGCAAGCCTAACCCAGTGTTACCGACGTCTCTAGCACGTTGTGTTTCCTGGTTTTCTTTCAGGCCTATGTGTCACTAACTGGCTTCTGGCCTGCCATTAAAAAGCGAGGAGTTGGATATGAGGGCACGCAGGAGGAAAGTAGGTAGGAAGAAATTACCAGAAGTGTGTCTTCATTAAACGACTACTTCATCAGCTAATGAACCGTTTCAGAAGCCTGCATGTCTCTTGTCTCTTTCATTCACATGTCCGTTGTCTTGATGGCCTTTGCTCGTGACATCTGTTAGCTCGGAGTTGAAATTGGAGCCAGAATCCACACCAGGTCTCCCTGCGGCAGCTTCCCTGGTGCTCCTCTTGAGGCTGGTCTCATAGTCTTTCACCACCATCGTGATGGACACGTTTGCATCGCACGTCTTGCACAATCATCAGCATCTTTCCGGGCTTTGCATTTCTCTTTTGCTTTCAGTGATAGTATACAGCTGGTACCCGGTAAAAGCTTTTCCTTGTTTGAGATGCCTCTTGTTCTCCGTGACTCCTCTCCCTATTCTCACTCGTTATCTGTCTCTGAGCCTGTCCTGGTCCTTTTACAAAGCCACATATGTGGAAGAGACCTGTGTCCTCATCCTCCAGTGTAGATTCTCCTCAAAGGAAAAAGTAAATTTTCTAGCTTTACTACAAGTTTTCTGTGCTTAGCCCAGCTTACAACTTAAACATGCTCTTTAAAAATATCAGCAGAAAAACAAATTTATGTTATCATCTGGTATTCAATGGATGAAAGCATACATAACTTACATTTGGATACAATCTAATATTAGTTTATAGTATAATTTTTTATAAAATATTATATTATGATTTATGTACAATTGTTATATCACCATAGAATACTTGTAAATTCAGCAATTATTGTTATTAACAGAAAATTAATCAAGCTTCTCTTAACCAGAAATTGTGTATGTCCTCAGAATATTTCTCCAGTTTTCTTTTTACTAAAATCACTTCTGTGAGTGCTGAAATCTGTCAGTTTTTAGTGTCAAGAGACCACTGTGAAGGGATGGCATTTGCGTCCACAAACACATGTGACCTTGTAACAGACAGAGTCCACACAGCTTGAAGAGTTGGTCCTGCTTCTGTACGTTTATATTCCTCAATAACCCACAAAACTCTTTGTCTGAATTTTAATATGTGTATTGTATCACTTTACTTATTTTTGCCATGTGTTTTTAAATCAGAGAAATATATGCAGTGTAACCTTAGAGTTCCAGTAATGGTCAGAACTGGCTAATTCATAAAGACTCAAGAAGTTCACGGGTTAAACAACAAAGACCAAATTTTTTATATGGAGATATAAAATATATTTTAGAGGGCAAGAAAGTGTAGTTTTTAAAATGTATGTGTTAAGGAATGTGACGTTTGAAGAAAAGCAAACATAGGGTTCAAATAAGAAGGGAAATGAACACATGTACTTTCCAGTCTCCATGTGTTAACTCTTTCCTGTGCCTTCCTGTGCTATTCCAAAGTAAGGTGACTTGGAGCTCACACTCTCTGTGCAGGTGTCTTTCTTGATTTTTAATCATCTGTCCATCCTGTCTCCTGGTCGGTGAGTCACATCTGTTACTGTGTTGCATGTACTTCTTACCTCACAAGAATGTCATTGGAAGAAAAATGAGATTACAGCCGTGAAATTCTCCCTGCGCAGCAAAAGGAATATATTATGCGAATGTACCTTACTTACAGTGAGTACCCATTAGAAGGACAAGTCTACTTTATCTAAGAAGGATGAAGACAAAGAACTGTGAGATGGCTCCTGATGTTTCACTTAGGCAAGCATTAAATAAAGTTGTCAAAAATTTCTTTTCCTTTACATATGAAATATGTTAGAAACTCAGAATTACCCCCCTCCCTTTTGGCATAAAGGGCCTCTAATCTCATTTTCCTCCTTCTGGGTAATGACTTATTGCGTGTTAATACAGAGATTTTCATTTGCTAAGTGCTTTACAAGCATTTATTAGTGAAGTCTTCTTCATTATACACAGCATTTTATTCAATAAATGTCAACAAACTTTAACCATAAGATGGTTGAGGAAGAAAGTTGCTCCACAGCCTGCTTGGCATTGTGCAGTCAGAGCAAAGTAGCTTAGTTATTTCAGGCCACACAGTGGGAGGCAGAGCTGAAATTAGAACTCGGGCTTCCAGCTTTCAGACTCTGGAGTGCTGGCATCCTGCTGAGGAATTCTCATGCTTTGCGACTTCTGCTTTTCTGGTGATACTGAGACATAGTCCAGTGATGGATCAGATACAAATTAAGCATAAACCTGGTGATTATGTTTTTATTTTTTCTTGAATGAAAAAAACTCATAAGAGTTCTAGTGTTCCTTAGAACTTTATTTCAAAATTAGTAGCATAAATAATTGCAGCAAATGTGACAAGAAGATTTGAATCTATTAAAAGTAAAATTTTAGAGTGTATACATAAAGTAGGAATCTGTTTGCATTTTAAATTTCGTGTATTTTTTTTAAAAAATTTAACTGACCTAAGTCACATGGCTATAGCATGCTCAATTCTGTAAAGTGTAGATGGATTCTTCTGCTATTTTTCTCAAATATTTAGCTTTAGAATCTTTTTTATTCATCAAACTATATTTAACATCAATCTTGACCAGAATAAAACTTTATATAATAGTTAATATCGAGAACATGTGATCTATTTGTGAGATCCAAAGACAGAAACCACTTAGGACTCAGGATGAAATGATCAGTGATCAATGCTTTGGTCAATTTGCAAACTGCTGCAGTTATTTTTCCTAAAACGTAGATCCATCTATGCTCATGGGTTTTTTCTTTTAGAAAATATGAATATGAGTGCATGTGTGTGTGAGTGCATGTGGTGTAGGAGGTCTTTCTGTTTATTGTTGCTTTTATTGGTTAATGAATAAAGAACTAGCTTGGCCTATAGCATGGGAAGAGGAAGGCGGAGTCAGAGAGAAGCCATGGAGCCGCCGGAGATAGACACACTGAAACTTTGCTGGTAAGCCACGACCTCATGGTGATGCACAGATTGATGGAGGTGGGGTAAATTAATATGTAAGTGTACGCCAATAAGAAGCTAGAGCTAATGGGACAAGCAGTGATTTAATTAATGCAGTTTCTTTGTGATTATTTTGGATCTAAGCTAGCCAGGTGGCCAGGAAGAACAAGTGACTTTCTCTGCCAACATGCATGTGTGTGTAGGTGCATGTGTATGTGAGTAAGTGTATGTGCCTGTGATTGCATGTATGTGTGAATGCATGGAGTGCATGTGAGTATATGTGCTTGAGAGTGCATGGAGATCATGGGAGTGCATGGAGTGCATGGGAGTGCATGGAGTGCATGGGAGTGCATGGAATGCATGTGAGTGCATGGAGTGCATGTGAGTGCATGGAGTGCATGTGAGTGCATATGAGTGCATGGAGTTCATGAAGTGTGTGAAGTGCATGAAGTACATGGAGTGCATGTGAGTTCATTGAGTGCATGAAGTGAATGTGAGTACATGTGAGTGCATGGAGTGTATGTGAGTGCATGGAGTACATGTGAGTGCATGGAGTGCATGTGAGTGCATGGAGTACATGTGAGTGCATGGAGTTCACGTGAGTGCATGGAGTGCATGGGGTGAATGGAGTGCATATGAGTGCATGCAAGTTTATGTGAGTGCATGTGCCTGTGAGTGCATGTGTCAGTGAGTCCATGTGCATGTGAGCGTACATGCCTGTAGCAAGCAGAAGAGGAGAAGTTGGAATTCTTAGAGCTGGATTTGCTGATCATTGTGAGTCTCATGGGGCCATGGGGCCCTGCTATGTCAACAAGAGCTCTCAACGTCCAAGCCAATGCTCCAGCCCTTATAATACACTGAAATTACGCCAACAAAAAAATTCAGAGAGAGATCTTTGGGCTAGAGAGAGACTAAGCCATTAGAGCCTACTCATATTATCACCATTTCCATTGGTGAGGGCCATCTCACTTTTTTCCTTAGAAAACCTTTAATAGCCATGAAAAAATCTAACATTTAAAAACCCTATTTTAGAAATTATTCATGATACAAAAAATTCTAAGAATGTTGTTTAAAATTAAATTTTTGGAAAACTAACGAGAGGATTGGTAAGATGGCTCAGTGGGTAAAGAGCTTAACCTACAGGCCCGAAGATCTAAGTTAGGCAGGTTGGTTGTCTGCCTACAATCCTATTGTCTGGGAGGCAATGACAGGAATCCTTGGACAAGATGACTAGCCAGATTAGCAGAATCATCAAGATCTTTGTTCAATGAGTGGTGCTGCCAGGATATATGAAGTGGGGATCAAGAAAAACACCTAAAAACATACAAGTGTACATAGTCCCACATGCACAGCTGTGCCCACAGCCTACAATCATACAGATATCATATATGCACATGCACACATGATACAAACCAAAGCCGGGAAAAAATGTCTCTCATCTTACCCTCCCTAGGCTGGAATACTCTCTAGTATCTATCAGGTTTCTCTGTCAAGCTCTCCTTAATCACCATCTATCAGGTTTCTCTGTCAAGCTCTCCTTAATCACCATGACTGTCATCATGCCACTGTGTTTTCATCTGTTTACTATTTTGACTATATTCTGGACAATAGATGTGCATCTATGTACTTCTGAATGGCTTCAGCTGTAATTAACTTTCTAAGTTTGACTCTGCTACAATGTTTAACTTCAAGTAATTTAATTGAATTATTGATATATTCACGAACACATTCTTCAAGATATACGATTTATCTTAGTAAGTCTGAACATTAACTTGGGCTCAAACCAGTTGATTATTGTTGAAGTCAACTGAGGTCTGCTTCCTGTAGAACTCTCCTCTTTCACTGCCTTCAGGTTTTATTTACAGCCATGTTGGACCATTGCCGAGGAATATTCCTTTGCGCTGTGTGAATATATGTTGCTGTGACTGATGTAATACAGAGCCTGACTGGTCAACACCAGAACATGATAAGATTAGTCAGGAGAGTAAAACTATAAGAATGCTGGTAAGAAGAAGGGCAGAGTCTGGAGTTGCCAACCATACGCAGAGCGAGCAGCAGATGAACACGTGACGTTAATAAACAGTACCACCACATGGCAGAGTATAAATAAGGAATATAGGTTAATTTAAATTATAAGAGCTAGTTAATAATAAGCCTAAGCTATTGGCCAAGCATTTATCATTAATATAAGCCTCAGTGTGTTTATGTGAGAGCAGCTGTAGGACTGCACCTACAGACTATGTTGTTCAAAATAAATTGGTTACCTACCATGAATTCAATACATGGATTTAATTGAGGGTATTATCTTGGTTACTACATGTGGTAATAACCTTTCAGATGCAGAAACTGTGGTACTGCTAGGAACTATGATCTACTAAGATATGAGTGACAAGACGAAAGTTCTGTTATAAATCCTTGCAGTTCATTCGTTTGTGAAGTCATATAATCTATCAGTTTTCTTTAATGATATATAAGGATGGGCTGGGCACTTTACTGCATTTCCTTACTGCCTCTCTGTTTTGGGATCTGTTGCTGTTTTTAGTAGAATTTTAATAAATATTAATTGAATAAATGATTACATCTTCCTTTTGATATAGTCTTCATGTATTTTTAAAGAAAACAAATTCTTTTCTGAAAACAAAATAAATTCTAATATGAAATTTAATTCATTCTTATAAATAAAACATGTTATTTTGCTATTTTATTAATTTTTTAAAAATTTATATTTAGAACTGATTTTTGAAAATGTTGAGAATTCTTGTTCTTTTGAAATGAAATGCCAGGTATTTCATTTGCTTGTATTTAATGATCATTCCAGCTGTTTGATATCGGAATCCTAACAGCTGCAAAGCTTCAACTACTGTCTAATCTACAACTTCCCTTGTGAGTTGATTTTTCCAACTGCTTGATTTTAATATCATTTGCACGAGCTGCTATATATTTTCTTATTTTCTCAGTTGTTGATTCGGGAGTCTGTGATCAGCATCTTCCAGCTTCATCCAAATGTCCTTTGTTTTCTAAAATTTTCTTGGAGATTTCACTAACACATGGTTCACGGTTGCTTTAAAAGAAACCTTGCTCTGCTTCATGCCCAATGTGAGCATAAAAATGGGTGAAAGATTTGTCCGTGGAGAGATGTAATGTTGGGTGCTGATCCCTCCTGATTAACTTGGTCTTTAGACTTTGATTCAACTAAAGTGACCCAAGCAGGCAGATGATTTTAATGATAAATTAAAATTTAATGTGTTAAATAGCTGAGTGTTAAAAATGTCTATTCATGCTTCATATGTGAGGTCCTATGAAAGGCAACATGAGAATGTCATGGCTTGAGAGATGTAGAAAGAAAAAGTCAGTGTTTGAAAATTAATAATTCCACTTTATATGTTAAAATTTCTCGTGAATAGTTTATAATTAATATAACAATAGCACATGGGGGTAGAAGATACCAGCTCTCCAGTGAAGTCTGGGAGAGGAAGAACCTGTATATTATCAGTGAAATGCCTGAAAACAAGTGGAGATATTTACCCAGAGCCTAGAACACAATCATTTTATCTGAACATGAAGCCATCAAGATCTGTCTACAAAAAATCAACATCATTGGCAAAGTTGACTGGAAACTCACTCACGTTATCTTGTATTTTAATATACACCCTGCATTTTAAAGCAATGGAGTGTTATTATTTTATTCACAGGTTGGCTCAGTTCTTTACTGACTGTTTTCCTTCTTATATTTGGAGACAATATAGAATACAAGTTAAGACAATACTAAAAAAAGGAGAAGATAAGACAGGACTAAAATGTTTCTTGAAAATGATCCAGAATTGCAGCCATACTCTGACCCATTAAAATAAAATGTATAGAATTATCAAGTATTTATTTTGTTGCAAGGTAGGCTAGTCTGCAATGATAGTGCCTATATAGTAAATTATATATTTAAGTGTAGCATTCTGCAAGTATGTAAACATGCCTAGTTAGAAAGTTGTCCTGACACCCTCAGCCACATACATGTGATGCCAAAAATCACAGAATAAAACATCAATGCATTCATGAGGTTGGGCAGACTCTCCATCATCAACCATGCATTTAGAAACTAGAAAATAATTAAGTGAAACTTTAATATTTAATGAATACTTTAATATTATAAAAAACTATATTATTACAATAAAATAAATAATAATATAAATTTAAGGAAAATGCACTTACAAAATATCTTTGAATCAAAAATTTTTCATTAGTAGAATAAAAAGTGCTTCAAATAAAATTAAGCACATCTCACTCAAGAATCAGGAGAAACAAGCATATGCTGTTGAGAAGAAAGCTAAGTTTTGAGACTCTGTGCTTCTGACATTGAAGAGTTCACATGGATGGCCTGGATAGTCACACTTATGCAACATGAATGGCCTGGGAAACCACACTTAAGCAACATGGATGGCCTGAATAGCCACACTTAAGCAATATGAATGGCCTGGATAGCCACACTTTAGCTTTAACAAAGCTTTGAGACTCCATGCTTCAGATGGTGAAGAGTTCACACAGTCAGGATAGCCACACTTACACAAAGACACAAAGAAGAAACAGAGCCTGCATGTGAAAAACAGTAAACAAAGAGGAGCAATGTGGTAAAACATCAAAACAAAGGGAATGATAATTTTTAATATATCCACTTACTTATACCTCAAACGAATACATTTTAAGGACTGAGTATGTGAAACATGGAAACTGTCTTTCTTTCAGATAGACTATTCAGGGAATATAAAAGCTAATAAAAATTGGGCATTAATTAACATTACTGTCAATAATTCTTAGAAATGAATTCAAGGATGGTATTTTAAAAAATAATGTTAACAAAGCACCAAATGCAGAGAAATATAACCATAATTTCTGACAGTCAGCAACAGGCATGGGTGCTAACATGAGAAAATAGAAAATGTGATTACAGACCCAGTAATTAAATCATGAACTACTATTACATCCTCAGAAGTAGAAATATGACATCAAGTGTATTTTCAAATTTAGAAAAAACTGAGTTATGGTAAAGACAGATTGCTTCTATGAATTAAGTTGATGTCAATTAAGTAAAATACATCACAAGACTAGAAAACTACCATTTTATTCTAAAAGTATGAAAGCAAATTTAATCTTATACCACATGCAAAGTTTTATGACATGTAATTTATTGTAGAGATGAAAGGCTGCTTTTCATAACACATGCAGTAAACCAATTAGCATTTCACACAAACATTGCACACTCATCTCGGTGATTTCCAAAAATCATTAAAAATTCCAATAATATCTTATGATTGAATTGAGAGCATAACAATATGTTTTCTGCTTATTGAAGAACATCCAGAAAAGCCAACCTCTCATACTATGCAAAATGTGTAACCCACAATGCTTTTCTTCTAAGACAATGAAGAGCAACAGGACCAGCTTCCACCACTGTGGGAAGACCTCACTTCATACGTCCCATTAAAGTGACTTGCAGACTGTGTTCTATATAGCCCAACAATTTGGTTGTCCTCTAACAGAAAAGTGAAGGATCTTTTAGGTCAGTGTACAAGACTGAATGCCTGAGCAGTCCCAATCTGACATTTGAGTCTGAAGACCTACTGGTCTTTGATTTGCTTAGGAATCCCGAAGAAGTAGATTCTAATACCAGGGAAGGAACAACCCAACAGCACAGGTGAACTTGCAGGTCAGAGTGAGAGCAAGCAAGACAAAGGCAAAAGATTCCTTCTTCCATGTTTTTCAATATGGTCTGCCACCAGAAGGTGTGCCCCAAATATAGGGTGGGTCTTCAGTCTTCTAATGATCTTCTTCACAGATTTATTCGGTTACGTGGAGTTAAGTTAATTCCAAACACAACCAAGTTGACGACCAGGATTAAATATCACATAGAGTATTTCCATTTATGTTTAAAAACTTTTTAAGTTTCATCATAAATTCCTATCAGAATGAATAAGTGAGCTCAGTAGGTCTTTAGGGAATACACTCAACATTCAAGAATGAATTTCATGTGTGATAATTGGCATCAAACTATGTTCATTCATTGTAGCAACTGTAGCACCAAATTCAAGCTACCATACTACAAATCCAAGCTCTGGGTTGGTGACTTTAAAATTTTGCATCAGGATACCACAGACTGTTCAGGTTAGAACATTAGTGTGAAAACACATCAAATAAAAAATTCTCTATAGTTTGCACAAAACTACTATAATAAAACTGATTTCTTTCTTATCACTGTTCTATAATCAAAATGTCTCTTCTCTGCAGAAATTAAGCAACAAAGCAATAAGACAATGGGGATACGTTGTTCCTAAGTGATTCTAGAAGCAAAGAAATGGGAAGGAGAGCACCTCGTGCTTCCTTATCTGGGTTTTGTCTGTATGGGTTAGTGTTCTTATGGGATTTCTAATAGTGGTAGTGGGGGATCTGTCTCTGACTCTTTGACCCTGTTTTGGGGGCCCTTTTCTTGCTACTGGGTTGACTCAGCAGCCTTGACAGGAGGGTTTGTGCCTAGTCTTACTGTAAATTGTTGTGCTGTGTTCAGTTGCTGTCCCTGGAGAGCCTGCAGTGGATCTAGGAGAGAGGAGAGTTGAGGAGGGAATTGGGAAGATGGAAGAGAGGGAAGGCAGTGGTCAGGATGTGTTATTATATGAGGGAAGAATAAAGAACAAACTAAGAATTTAGTTCCAGTAGTTTCATTTTGCTAGTATTTTCTTTTCTTGTTTGTTTGTTTGTTTTAATGTTCTGAGGTTCAGTACATATTTTCTAAGGACCTTTGAAGACTAAAGTGTACTTTTAGATTCAACTGAAGATGCACTAGTCTGAGAAATATGATTAATTATATTAATTAGTATGTTAACTGGTTGAATTATAAGAAAAACAGGACATGGGTTTAGGGGGAGTATATCTGACTATTCCTGGTGTCATTCACAGTGGGTTTCCAGAAACCTGGGTCAAATTCTGAGAAGCCTTTGCTACAGACATAACATGAAGCTCTCACTCTCTACCCAGCATTTTTAGACATGAGGTTTTCCATTTATTCACTTGAACTAATTTCATCAAAATCTTCAGTAAATTAATCCTGAAGCTTGTTATTCACTATTAAAATATTTTTGAATAATAATGAGTCTTCACAGTGACACATATGGGCTGAAAGTTGTAGACACAGAACGTAGGTGGAAACAGTAAATTCAGCATTTCAGACTGAACCTTTAGAGCAAAAATATTTCAAAATTGGCAAGTCTAATCAAATGTTTCTCTGGCCTAGGATCTATTTAATTAACTTGACACAATTTAATCTGTAATCTAATGTGCAATGCTGGGAATGTTCTTTGATTTAGAAATGTCAGCTGTAAATTTTACTCTGATTTTAATATATCTCCATTAAACGAAAACTCATAGTAGAGGTAGCCTGTGAAATACTGAAACTTTTTTTTAAACATCTGGCTGTTAATACTTCACTAGGATGAAATAAGTAAAATATGCAACTAATTTTTTAAGCAGTTTAACCCATTCTTCTACAGTTTGATGGGGAAATTGTTTTCTGTTTTATTACAGGTACTGTTTTTGTGTGTTACCCAAAGAAAAGTCAATATGGAAGTTTCTGCTGAGCCTAACACTTTCCATTTAAAAGGAAAACCTAAGTCTTGGATAGTTGTCTATTAGTTTTCTTAATCATAGAACTATCATATCGGAGTAGTTCACCCTTGATGCCCTGTGACTTTAAATGTTGTTTTCTTTATTAAATTTCAGAAATACCTACAAGGAAATGCAGGTTAGCTCTAACTGTGCACTTAAAAATATGATTTTTTCTTTGTAGAGTAGTGGTGTGATTTGGTAGTTAATGGGAAAGGCATAGGAAACAACTGCTCTGCTTGGCCTGCCAAGCATGATTTGGTGTCATACTATGGACAAGGTTCTTACATGCCTGGGTCTTAGAGTTTGTGCCATATGACAGAACTGACACTGGTCTGTGAAGCTCTGATGTTATTCAAATCAGTCAACCAACTTTCAAGGCCCATAGAATACTAACTTTTTATACATAAACAGTGGTAAGGTGAGACTGCAATTATTTTAGGAACAATGGAGCTTAGTTCAGTACTGTTTTTAAATCCATATATTTGTTTGATATTTTGTCCAAATCTTAGTTTTATTTTTTTCACCAAGGTATGTCAATTTTGGTGTAATAATCTCGTTTCTATCTAAAATATTAGTTTGAATACTACTAAACTAGACAACATATTATCATTTGTCCCAATTATAAATATATATTTCAGAATCATTTTCATATTATATAAAAAACAATCCAAATGAATTGATCATTAATCCTTTTTAAAATATTAATCTCATTTTAGTTATCATATTTGCATTGTTTTCATAAAGGCATGAGAGTGTGAGTTCAGTGTCCATGGAGGCCAGAGTTGTGGAGTCTCGGGAACTGGTGATATAGCTAACTGTGAGAGCTGGTGGTATAGACAGCTGTGAGACCCGGTGGTATAGCCAACTGTGGGAGCTGGTGGTATAGCCAACTGTGGGAGCTGGTGGCATAGCCAACTGTGGGAGCTGGTGGCACAGCCAACTGTAGGAGCTGGTGGTAAAGACAACTGTGAGACCCGGTGGTATAGTCAACTGTGGGAGCTGGTGGTATAGACAACTGTGGGAGCTGGTGGTATAGACAACTGTGAGAGCTGGTGGTATAGACAACTGTGAGACCTGGTGGTATAGCCAACTGTGAGAGCTGGTGGTATAGCCAACTGTGGGAGCTGGTGGCATAGCCAACTGTGAAAGCTGGTGGTAAAGCAAACTGTGAATGCTGGATGTCAGTGCTGGGAACCCAAACCAGATCTTCTGTGAGATCACTTGGTCCTTTGAACCACTGAGGTATCTCTGTACCCAAAGGTTATTAATTTATAGTATGTAGTATATTTGTGTATATAAATATAAGTTCTAATAGCAAATATATTTTGTTCTTTTCCAGCATTTTATTCCATTCCTAAATCTCTACCAATGATTATTCCTCCTAAGTTCCCATTTAATCTTAAAATATTAATAGTTTACTAATTTGGGGAAAATAAGTGTAATATTTGTTGTTACTATTACAAATTCTGAGTATTACCTGTACATTATGTTTTGATTTTTATTTCTATTAGAAATTCATTTCCTTAAAATTTTAATCTCTTTGAAATTTACTTAAAATGATCTGTATTCTCTAACTGCACATTAATCATATATCTGATGACTTTAATGTTTGTATTTTTGGTCAATAATTTTACTCTTGTTTTTTCCCAATCTTCACATAGTTGTGTGTATGTGGTTATTTTTTTAATTAAAAACATTTTGATTATATGTCTTCTCCTCCACCTCCTCCCTATGTATCCAATTTCATGCTCTCTCTCCCTCTCTCCGTTCCTCCTTCTGTCTCCCTCCCCCCTCTCTGTTTTTCTCTCATTCTCTCCAGAAAAGCAAACATAAAAAATAACAACAAATAAAACAACATATGTGGTAATTTTTATTCAATAAATGGTTCTGGGAAAACTGGATAACTTCACACTGAATTAAATTAAATCCACACTTCTTACTCTGCACAAAAATTAATTAAAAGTATACTACCAACTTAATTTAAGACTTGAAATGCAAAAACTGCTAGGGAGAAATATAGGAAGTACACTTCAAGTTAGAAGTACAGTGAAGAACTTTCTGAAAAGACTCCAATTGCTTGGGAAATAGTTACAAGAATCAGCAAACCTGAATACATGAAATTTAAACTTGTGCATCAGAAACAAAATTCTCAGAAGAGCACAGTCATCCCACAGAGTAGGAGAAAGACATTTTAATGTTTTACATTTAATTTCTAATGAATTTCATTTACATATATTTGGAGTCATTTCTTTAAGGAATCAGTTCTTAAAACTGTTGGTCATCAAAATCCACTCATATCTGAAAAGGCTGAGAAACAAAATGATGATGCTTTTATACAACACTTTATTGCATTAGCATTGAAGTGAAGTTTAACAAAATACCATCTTATTTCCATACAATAGTTGCAAAATTATTTCATGTTTTATGTTCTTGAAATAAATGTCTATTTGAAAAATTAGTGTTTTACTCACTGAAAATGGAATGAGAAAATGACTTTTCTAATTTCTTACCGCTGTTACATGCAGTTTTAATTTGTTACTTAGCAGCAAATGCATCTTTCAGGTGACGGTGTTCATTTATGCCCTGTCTTCAGATGCTGAGAGTTTCCCCATTCCATCAACACTTGTGATGGCTTAAATCACTAAGCCTATGGATGTATAATGGAATCCCCTTTAACTTGCTTTTCTCAGCTTATCTGTGAATTTAAGCATTTTTCTTAAGCTTATTAGGTCTTAAAACTTCTGTTTGGCATAATTGCTTATTCAAATTTTCTTTCAAAAACTTTATGGCTCATAAAATTTCTTTAAATAGTCCATAAACTCTTCTTTGTCCACAGTAAATGTCACCAATATCCTTTTCAAACTCTGTAAGTCTATATAGGAAACATTTATGTTAATATTTTACAATTGTGAAAGTTGTACTTTGGAAATATTTTTCATTGTTAGAATAGTTGTATATTTTTTGTATTTTACAATATTATTTTATTAATTCATTGAGAAATTCGTGTCATGCAATTTTTATTCATCGTTCCTCCCTATCACCCTGAACCCATCCACATCCCTACACACACAATTTTTAAAGCCCATTGTGTTCAATATTTATTAACAAAATATTCATCAGTGTATGAATTATTAACCTAGCAGGTACCAGAAGTCTTAAAGAAAACTGACTTTTCCTTTCCTGGTAGCCATCAATTGCCAGTTGCTCCTCAGATGAGTTACATCTGTGCCTAACTGCCTACCTCCATGCTGGGAGTTTGTCTGGCATGAGCTCAGGTGAGCCGTGTGTGAACATTGTCACCATGATAGTAGTTTCATAGGTGAACTGCACTGTTGTTTCCAGAAAACATTGTTCTTTAGTCATTAACCACCTCTCATTCTGACTTTCTTCTTGCTCCTTCTTCCACAATGATCCTGAACCTTAGGGAGAAGAGTGGAACACAGTCATTCCATTTAAACTTGAGCCTTCAGCAGTATCTCATTATCAACATGTTTATTAGTTGTGGGTGTCTATAGAGATTGCCATCTACTTCATGAACAAATTTCTGTGAAGAGACTTGAGAGATACACACACATCTCAGCAGTATATCATTAGCAGTCAGTTTAATATTATGTCTATTTCTCAGAATAACAATACTAGGTTCTTCTCTATATTCTATGACCTGTCCAACTGCAGGTTCCTGGTCCAAATGATTATGTAATGCACAGCCAACCTTGTGGAATTGGCCTTATATCCAATCAGAAAAGGATTGATTACTCCCATAGTAATCCTTCCACTGTTGCATAGTTAGTTGTGCCTTGGCAGGCCAGTCATTATTCTAGCCCACAAGTTTCACAGATGGATAAAAGTTGATAATAACCTTTTCCCATCATGGGACCTGCAAAGTACCTTCTACCACTCTAAATGTTATATATCCTGAAGAAATCTTCCAGGTATGGACCAGTTTGTTTCTCCACCTTCTGTGGCTCAATGTGTGTTGTGTGTCTTGCAATGAGATCTTGGTGTCGAGTTCTGGAGGATAGGCACATGCAATTGCAATAACCTGCAAGTTTGTGAGTCTATAGTACCTCCAAGGACAACAGCTCACAAAAAGTAATTCATTCCTAACAGTGATCGTTTTATATGACAACCTGTGATGTCCCTACTAAGGGATTTTCCCCCCTCTGCAAGGGAAAGTGATAACTCCATTTAAACTCTTTATATATGTACATGTATATACACTGTCTTCTGCTTCCATAACTTTTGAAAGACCTTTAAAATTTGTTTTCTCTCCCCATAAATTCAATTTAAATATCTCCATTCTTCCTCTACATCACTATATCCTAATTGCTCTGCCATATAAGTACCCTGGCATGGACCTAACTAATTTTCTGAGTTCTAAGAATTTTTCAAATACCATACCTCAACATTCAAAAACAAAATCCACAAGTGAAAAAACATTCAATGTTTTGTCTTTCTGGGTCTGAGTTACATCTCTCAGGGTGTCTACTTCCAACTCCATTCATTTATTGATAATTTTATGATTTCATTTTCCTAACAGGCTAATAATATTGTAGTGTGTAACGTGTCACATTTCCACTTTCCATTTTTCAGTTTAGATCACGCATCCAGTGCTCAAACCTAGTCTGGCCACCCCTACCTGTGCCACAACCAACGTCAGAGCTTCATTCAGGACTCACCCTGTTTATCTCTGAAACACAGACCCCTCCCATGCCACATCCAACCTTTCCCCAAGTCAGATCTATCCCCACATATCAGATTTGGATCAGGAGGCAAATCTTGTACATTACCACAGTCCCATTTTCCCTGTGATTTCATTTGCTCCAAGCCATTACCAACTCTGTGTGAAACACCCTCATGGCTCTTCTCTGTCCCAACCTGCTCTGATCATATCATACTTAGAAATAACAGACTATGCCCACATCTTGTTTTAATGATGCAAATGTTATGAAAGAATAATCCAGTATCTGCTCTCAAAACCCTACTCGTCCTAAAGAAAGTTTGCCAATGAGACTACCTGAGATGAACTCTAGGACACACAATTTAAAAGGACAGCTGTAAACTTCATCAGATGATCCACAGAATTTGAAGAAAGAGCTCAGTGAACTTAACAAGAAAGAGCTTTGAACTAAAACTAATCCAAAGATATAAGGAAGACTTTTCATTCTTATCAAGGGAACAGTTAATCAAGGAGACATTACATACAAATGTATATTCATTAAACTCTGGGAAACCCAATTTCATAAAATATGTACTGGATTAAAAACACACATGTAAGCCTAAATCCATTAAGAGTTAGTTATTTCAATACAGAAGTTTCTCCCATAGATAGGTCATCTAGAAAAAATAAACAGGAAAACATCAGAATTAATTGGCATCATACATCAAATGGACTTAAAAGTCTCTACAAAATATTCTGCTCAAGCATTTATGAATACACATTCTTTCATAGTAACACATGGAGGTTTTTCTAAAACAAAACACATCCTGGGAAACAAAATAAATCTTTACAAATTCATGATGATTAAAATAGACCCTTGCACCCTATGTGACCACAATACAATAAGATTTAAAACAGACAGCAAAAAATTATCAAGCAAGTAGACAAACTCATAGAGAATAAAAACTCATTACTGAATTATGAATATGTCAAAGAAGAAATAAAGAAAGAATTAAAAATCTTTCTGAAACTGCATGAAAATAAAAGTACAACCAAATGAAACATTAGAAGGGAATGTTTTGAAACCTGTACTTAATCAAGCTGGAACACCTGAAAGAAATAGATAAATTTATAGATTCAGCCAAACATCCATAATTAAACCAAGAAGTCAGGCCCATAATAAATGAGGAAACAAAAATAGTAACAGAAAGTGAACGGTGAGAACCTGAGGCCTCAACCCTACACAAAGAATTACTGGAAAATAAGAAATGCTGCAGGTTGGGGAAGTGGTCCTCCCCAGGGAAGGGATGCCAATTGGTTTTATAATACCAAATGGTCAACCCTGAAAATCCATATACGAGTAACATTATATAGACTGTGTAGTTTGTATTTAAGAATACATATGCATATATATATATATATATTTACATATATGAAAGAGTGAGAAGGGGTAGATGGATGGAGAAAAGGGAAGGGAGAAACAAGGCAATTATAAACTCAGAAATAAAAGAAATATTTTTTTAAAATAATACTTATTCATCTGTGAAGCTGCATGTAAGAAATTCCTGTGTTGTCTCCTTACAGCTGATGTCCCTCTGATCCATCTCTGGATGCCGTCAATCTACTTCTGCATGATCCTTAAAACACTTGTGCTTGCCTTTATCTTTCATGCTTTCTGAAAACCCTGCCTTGTGATTTATTGACTTAGAGTACTCACATTTTAAGTGACAATTTGGTATATTTATACATATATTTTCCTTTTTTCTTCTGCTTTCTCTGAACTTATTGAATTTTTTTCCTGATTTCATTCTCTCTCCTAATGCATCAATTACACTCATTTTATAGCTCTTACTCTAGAAATTACATGTTTTAAGCCAATTAAGTCCAGAATGAACAGCTCCATTCCACTTCAGAGGAAGCATTTGTCCTTCCTCCCACCAGCTGCTGGTGAGCTTTGTTCATCTCCCCTACTCCGGTGATGAAATCACCAAGTGCATTAAAGTATTTGCTAACATAGGGCTGGCTTAAGTAGATCGACTCTAAAGATGGGTGCATCCCATACTTTCATCTCTCCCCTGTCGAACTTCTTCCCTTGACTCTGGATGATAATTGTTAACACAGAATCAGCATCTGCTGCTATGCTATTTTCTTTCAGACTCCTTTTGCTTGGATGATTTCTGGGAAGCAGCTCATTGGCATTTGCACACTTTATGTTTTTAGAGACCAAATACCAACTATCCTGACTCCTTTGAGCGTTTTCTCTTTACTTTTGTTTCTTACAGTATATGCACATATGATGTCCTTTTTTCTTTCTCCACTCAGGGCACATCTCCTCCTAGATTTGTCTGATGTGGGATTCCCTTCTGTATGCTGCGAATACCATTGGTTAATAAAGAAACTGTCTTGGGCCTGAGCAGAGCAGAATAGAGGTAGGCAGGGAAAACTAAACTGAATGCTGGGAGAAA
>LOJH01022178.1:3075-10575 GCA_001685095.1 Ellobius talpinus
AGTGAGTGTGGGTGTACATGAGTGTCCAGGCCAGAAGATGACATCAGGAGTTTCCCAGATAGAACTTCATCTATTTATTTCCTCACTTACTTTTTCTTATTCGAGATAGAATCTCCGAGTGGCTCTGGAGCTGAGTGGTTCAGCCCCACTGGCTGACCAAAGTGTTGTTGCAATCCTCTGACTCTGTGATCTACCTCCCTCCAGCACTGCCGTTTCAGAAGTGCGTCACCGTGCTGGCCTGAGTAGATTTCATCAGTGCCTTGAGGTTGGTTTCCTCCTATGAGCTAGTGAGAAGCCTTTGTACTCACAGCACTAAGAATCTGTGCTGATTGAATGTATGTAGACGGTGTACATTGGGGTTGCTGTTTGACCAGCTCCTGTTGGTTTGCTTACATTGTGTGTTATCAATATAGTGATGGATGCACCTCTTATAGGAAACTATGCAATTTTGACTCACAACAACAGTTCTCTAGTGTAAGTAATCTGCCCCTGAAGCACACACCTTGGCTAACCCTTCTTTTCACTTTATGCCACTCCCTTGGAGGTGGGCTTCCTGACCAACTCACCTAATTTTAAGTGTTATCATAGCACATATTATGTTTTCTATTTTGTTGTTTGTTTTGTTATATTGTTGTCTGGAGACTGTCATATCTTTGTGACGATAGAGACAGGGTTGTTTTCCTGTTGCTTCTTCAGAGTCCAGATTAAGGCCTAACCCAGAGCTCTCAAAAGTACTTGAAGTATACATGAATGTTAAGTATCGAATCCTAAAGCTACCCTGATGATGGTACACTGGTAAATACTGGACCCAGGGTTGGAGCTCTTCGAGAGTTTGCGTTTCTCATATTTATCTGGTGTGACATGGCCACACACACAGGTCAATTATTTTATTCTTTGAGCATACTTGTTAGCGTACTGGAAGTGTAGGCTGACGTTCTCGTCCTACCTAGTTCCCATGGGCTCTTCTTTTTAAGCCACTGTTGCTCAGTTTTGGGTTCTGTATTTGTCTTTATCCCCACCTTTGCTTCTGGGCCTGTTTTTAAACCCACACTTACTTTTCTCCCACCCATGCTTCTGAAGCCCCTGTTTCCTCATTTGTTCCCTACCTAATACAGTTATGGTTAAGAAGGGCCGCCATATGTGGGAAGCACATTGGTTTGAATTATGATAATTGTTATTGACTCTGTCTTGCTTTTGTTATTATATAGTACAGTATTTGCTGTTGGCAGTTATATGGCAGAACTCATTTATTGACTATTTCTTTTAAACTATCAACAAAGAACTTCAATATAGCCAATCAAATAAGACATTTTCGAGAAAATATCCTTATTGGATAGGTTGTCTAATGTGGATTTAAAAGTTATTTGATTATTAGTAGAGAAAAAGTATATATGCATATATACTATATAACCATCTTTTATAAGACAAGAATTGAGGTAGATATAATAAACCGAATGAAATCTAGTTCCCTAATGAGCCTGTCAGCATTACACTGGGAGATGAGTGTGAGACAGCCAAGTAAACTAGTCTTCCTCTTTTCAGTGTTTTGCTATCAATGGCTCAAGTAATCTGTGGTCATCTGCTCCATGATCCCCCTGCTGATCTATTGTCAGAACAGTAGTAGCCTACAGCTGGGTTGCAGTGCCTATCGGTCATCTCACTTCCTCTTACCATATAGGCCTTGTGTTATCTCACACAGTTTTCACAAGAAAGTTGAATGAAGTTTAGTAAGAGAGAAACAGAACCACATTTACATAAATTTTATTATAGAATGTTGTTCAGTTATAAATCTCTCTCTGAATTATAAGCTAGTTTTTATGTTGAGCATACACACACATACATGCACACACACACAGGAGCATCATATATGTGGAGTTCAGAGTTCTGTATCAGTTCAGGCATTCACTGAATATGTTGGAACATATCTTGTAGATAGGTGGACTTCTGTAGCTTGGCAGTACCTTATTCTGTGTTTTCTGATAGAGAGACGTTCAGGTTGCTTCCCCTTAGCACATGAAGGGGCGTTAACTCATGGATGGTGCTGGAGCCATGTCAAGTTAACACAGGTGAAGGGTAAGTGTAGCAGACAGTGCTGGAGATGAGGCTGGCCTAGTAGAGTGGACAGGAACTGGATTATGGCCATACATCCTGGCTCAGGCCTGTAATCCCAGGCTAAGGCAGGAAAAACACAGGCCAGCCTGGGCCATATAGTGAGTTCAAGCTCAGCCTGCCAACTCAGCAAAACCATGTTACAAATTCAAAACAACAAAAAGAGGAGTAGGGATAGAGCTCCATGTCAGAGTCCATGCCTACCATGTGTAAATTGCTAGGTCCAACCACTAGTAGAACAACAGCAAAAAGATCCATATTAGAACCTCGCAGTACCTGGTAAGTGGTTACCGTGTAGCGTTGGGATTGAACATGCGTGTTCAGAGCTCCTAGAGGAGGAAGATGCCGCATTCAAAGTCTGGTTAAAACAAACTGTCCCATGTTCCACGTCTGGGAGAACCTGGGCTTTCGTGCTTATTGGCTTGGTGAAGTGCAGTTTGGTGGTGAAGGCTGGAGGTGATTACAGGAATCTAGGGCAGATGAGATGACATCAGAGGTGTAAGGTCTCAGTGGCATGGGTGCCGACATGCCTGCATGCTTTGTTTAAGCTGTGAAAGCCACCTTTCCTCCTTCCTATGAGATGGCTGTGTGTGGCATAGAGTGCTGTGCATGGGAGTCTAGAAATCTCTGTTCCCTTACTTCTCAAAGTTTACGAAGTAGTGGAGACTGGTGTGGTTGTGCCTTCTGCCTCACCTTCAGTAGCTGGCTGGTTTGAGGGAAACTGGTTTGAGGGAAGCTGTCTTTCCCTTCACTGCTTTTCTGTGATGGGAGCACGCTTTAACAGGACTTGAGCATGGCATTTGCCCAGGAGAAACGTGTATACACAGGGGACACTAACAAGTCTGTGCTGGCCTTTCCTTGTCACTGCATGACCACTTGCCTTTGTCTGTCTAGGTACCTGGATGGTGTGGGGAAAAACGGAGCAGCCCCTGTGCTCCTCGAGCTGGCCAATGAGGTAATATTATTGTTATGATTTTATTTAAGCCTGAGCTAAACCTAAGAGGCCTATCGAGAGTAGTGTTACTCAGAATTGTAATTAACTTTAAAGAAAGGGAAAGATTTTGAGGTGTGTTAGACATTTAAATTGCTCCCTGATCTCTTTGTACTTTTAATAATTGGATAAAGAACTTCGTGAATTAATAAATCAGTCGACATAATTAGTCTACTTCTTTTAAGGCAAATGTACAAACAGCTTCTTTGCTTCTTGTTTTGTGGAAAATTTCAGCCAGACAGCTCTGAACATGCTCTTAGGATTGGTGCCTTCATTTAGCATGAGAAATACCTGTGTCAAGTAAAGAGATGTGTGCCACTAAAACCTATGCTAAGTATTATAAAACCGAAGTGAGAAATTTTATATTTAGCAATGTATCATTTACTTGATTCATTTTTCTGTTTGTAAACTTTTATTATAATAAAGGACACAAGCCTATGGTAAAGCGCCTTCCCATAAAGAAACATAATATTCTTATTAACACCAAGTATAAAGTGATTTATGGAGCTTATTTGTTAGCTCTGATCTGCTCCTGTGTGGGGAAACAGCTAACAGCCTAGCATTTTCAAAAGGAAACCCTGAAGATTTCCTACAAGTGGAGAAACTGCAGAAAGTTCACAATAGTTGCAGAGAGCCTACCGAAAAATAAAATATTTAATTTCTAAACTCTAAAATATTTATCCACTGTAATGAGAGCAATCCAGTATTGAGTCTGAGTTGGAATGGCTTATGCAAACCTCATAGGGACGGCATGAAATGCACACTGTTTATGTGTTGTGTTATAATGGGAAACAGAGAGGCAAGGCAGAAAATGTGTGTTTGCATTAAAGATGACTCTGTGCCTTGAACATTAGGCATTGCAGGAGCAGCAAGTTCTGCATGCTGCATTAGGAAGGAAGGATGGCTTCTCTTGCAGCTCATGTCTGCTGCACACTGCTGCAGTCAGCAGAAGAGCAATTACCCATCAGTTACTAGACGGTTTTAATAGTCTGGAAGGCATCTTCACAAACTAATAGGATGGCTAACACATAGAACGATTTGTCTTGTGTCTTATTTTCTTATATCTAGAGCAGGGCGGTTGTTAAGAATCTCTAGATATTTTGCTGTTGTTGTTCTAAGCTGATGCTCTTAGTGCCTTTAGGTACTACCTGAGCGCTAAGTAGAATTTTAGTGAATATCCTCTGTGGAAGAGAGGAGGGAGCGAATAGCATTGTAGGTGCACCTGGGAAAAAGTATATGCAGATATGGAGCTTGCTTTCACAGATGATCACATAGATGGTGGAAGTTCTCTAAAGGAGCACTTTATGTTCATTTAAATTTCATTTTTTAAAGAAAGATTTATTGTTATTTTTATGTGTATAGGTGTTTTGCCTGCTTGTGTATTTGTGTACCTTGTTTGTGCTTAATACCCGTGGAGGCCAGAGGAGGGTGTCAGATTCCCTGGAACTGGAGTTACACATGTAGTGAGCCACCACCTGGGTCCTGGGAATCGAACGCAGGTCTTATGGAAGAGTAGCCAGTGTTCTTAATCACTAAGCCAACTCTCCTCCAGCTACTCATTTGAATTTTTAATGGATAGTTCTATTGAGCTTAGTTTATGGGACTGATCTCAGAATCCATGTTATTGGGATTGTATGGGAAAAGCTAACCCATCACCATCTATTTCCCTACATCAATAAATCTATTTACTATGAATATGTAGCAATATTTAGCTTCCCCAAAAGAAATAGTTATTTAGAGATTACCACCCCACCCCTTTCTTTTGGTGCCCAGTTAGTGCAGAGGAAACACTTGCCATGAGATTACTAATGCATTAGAGTAATTTGGAAATGGTGGGTACCACATTATGGCTTCTAAACATCGAGAGTCCTGTGTTTATATGCTAGTTAATACTTAAAGGACATACGCTTATATCTGGTGGCAATTGATGTGTTGGTAATATTTTATGAGTCAATATATATTTAATCAATGGAAACTGTAAAAGTTGATGAGAAATGTGTAACTCCTACGTTATACTGTGCAGCAGCTCTCCTCTTAGACACAAGCACCATATTATTGTTGATTTGGGGGGATAAGAGATCTAGGTAGCCACCAATGGTTTCATAAATGTCTTAATACCATTTTTCCTGATCAGGCCTGAAAATGCATATCTTAGGAAATCGCCTTCTGTTAGTGATTATATGATCTGTCATTCTGTTCTCTCCACACAAATATTTTCAAGTTATATTTGAAGCACTATGAATTTTACTTACATGCTAAATTCTGACATGAAGCATGATGGCCCTATTTCAGAGCAAGATGGACACATGATTAATATGAAAATTAGAGAGATGCAGGTACCTGAACTAATAAGGTAGTCCTTATTCAGGCTGGACCACCTTCGGTAATTTCACCATTTTTCATGTGTCAGCCCTGATGTGCGTTACTCCGAATAAGCAGCTCTGTGGAAAGCATTTCTTTCTACTCAGGGAATTTAAGGGCATCCAAGTACACATATATTTGAAAAAAAAACTTCATACAAATGAAGCTACCTTCTTTATCTAGTTACTAAATCAAGATAAAAACTTTGGGACTTGCATGCCTGTCAAGAAAAATTTCTGGTGATAATATATGAGGAATATTTCCCATTTTACACTCAGGATGAAAAGTATTTTATTAGGGAGGCATCATTGCTTTTTAATATATATATACACGTATATATGTATATATATATATATATCCTGGTGAAATAAATCAATGGGTAATGAATAATCTGAAAAAGAAAATACATAAATGAGTAGGTGATTTGTTATTATTATTATCATCACTAAAATGACTTTTGCTGAATATTCTTTGTTTTCCATTTGATTCTCTGTTTAAAAACAGATTCACTTTCTGGGCTCTGAATTTGTTAAATTGATCAGCAGTATTTTGGTCCAAACTCAGGATGCTAATTTATGTTGCAGATATTAGTATTGTTTTATTTTATTCTTAATATCTCCACAAAGTAGTTTTTTCTTTTATCATGTAACATATTTTGTATGTAAAGAACTTATAGCAAATCTCAGCTCTCTCTAAAGATAAAATGAAATCAGTCAAGAATCCCTATTTTGAATGGTTTGGACATTTTATTTAGCTCTTGAAAAGTGGCTAAGTGTTTTTTGAAATTTGAAAACTCAAGTTTGAACTCAAAATAATGTAAGTGTAAGAGGTTGGATAGAAAAGGGGCTTTGCTGAGCAGTAGAAGCGCATGCCTTTAATCCCAGCACTCAGGAGGCAGAGACCGGCAGATCTCCGTGAGTTCGAGGCCAGCCTGGTCTACAAGAGCTAGTTCCAGGACAGGCTCCAAAGCTACAGAGAAATTCTGTTTCAAAAAAACCAAAAAAAGAAAAAGAAGAAAGAAAGAAAGGAAGGAAGGAAGAAAGGAAGAAAGGAAGAAAGGGAAGGGCGTTCTAGAGTAGAAAGCAATATTGGCCTACCAACAAAAATTGAGACTATAAGAACATTTTTGCCTATTTTGGGTAAGTATTATTTCCAAGTTGTCCCATCAATGTTAGTTCCGATGTTGTATTCTATGAATGATCCATCTATTCTTTTCAACAGCACAGATCTTTCTATAGTCTACTACAATGGAAGCCACCAAGGGTGGGAAAGATTTTAATGAATGACGCTTGTTACAGTTGATTAAAATTGACTTAATCTTCAGTGTTGACAAAATATTGGAATATCAACTGTTGGCACAGTTTGGCAGTCTTAATTTTCTACTTCTGTTTTCTGAAGGTGGACTATGCACCCTCATTAATGGCTCGGATTATCCTGGAGAGATTTCTACAAGGGCATGAACAGACTCCACGTGAGTTACTTCTTTTGCTGCGTCTTCATTTTTTCCCCCAACATTTCTCTTTTACTCCCTTATCCCAATTTAAAAATAATTTACACAGCATCTCAAGTCACTT
The DNA here is from genome assembly GCA_001685095.1 of Ellobius talpinus. NCBI lineage: Eukaryota > Metazoa > Chordata > Mammalia > Rodentia > Cricetidae > Ellobius > Ellobius talpinus. The sequence continues at coordinate 10,111 of LOJH01022178.1, forward strand.
AATGAGAGCCAGATTCCAAAACAGCTATCATCAACAGTTAATGACAATTGAATGCAATATAAAAGACCACCCACAACTTAAATACTACTCAGAATAATGCTCTCTCCTTTGTCTAAATTCTGCATTCACCTCCTCATTCAGCTAAATAGACAATGTGTATCAAACTCAAAAATTGATTCATCTTTCATATAGAGAACAAGATACATCATTTAAAAAACCACTGTCAGGAACTGACTGTAAAAGAAACATTCATCCTTTTTATTTTAATTCAGCAAGACTGGAGAAATGCTACTCTCAAGTACAAAAATGAATTCCAGTGATCTTCGTACTAGAAAAGAAAAAAGAAAAAAAAGGAAAGGGAAAGAATAGAGCTACGGGAGGAGATTCAAGCCTAAATTAATTTGCCACTGAAAAAATACATTTTGTTATTTTCTCTGTGTCAACTGCATGATTAAAACCGGCTGT
>LOJH01022178.1:13075-19995 GCA_001685095.1 Ellobius talpinus
TACAAGTATCAAGACATGTTTTTATTCTTTTGTAGCATTTTATATTTACACCAGGAAGGGGAAGACTGGAACATGTACTCTGTTGCAGATTAAATTGCTAAGGAAAGCTGAAGCATTTTCCAGAGTCTCACTGTGACCCACTCTTGCCCTGAACTGACCATATAGCCCAGGCTGGCCTTGAACTCACAGCCCTCCTACCTTAGCCTCTTGAATGTAGCAATTAAAGGTGTGTGCCGCCACCCCCTGCTAGGAAGTCCCCATGGTACAATTTACACCTGAGGTTCTGTCTGCTCATCTCAGCTTTTTAATGAATAATTGAGGTTTTATCCTCTCTGTCTTACCATTTACACTGTCCCCCAATTTTAGCACAGGTCTATGTCCTGCTATATGTTAAATGTTAAATGGGTGGCTGAGAGGGACGGGGTTCAGATTAATAGTGTATAGAATTCTTCTGTCAAGGAAGGTGTGATGTTTCCAACTCCTTGTCATACATTGTGTTCATGACCTTCTCTTCTAGTTAATCATAAAATGTATAATTGTGATCTATTAGTCAGACCTCTGTGATGTAGAACACACACTGGTACACTGGAAGTTATTATCTGTGTTTGGGTTCCCTTTCGTTATATAACCTATATCATCTTTACCCTTTTCTGCCTCAAGAAATTACATTCCACCTTTGGGTAAACCTTTCTTTTTTTTCTTTTTTTTTAGTATCTAGGTGTGCAAGAGAACACCTTATTTATCTTTCTGTTTCTGACTATTGCTAGTATAATGTCCACCAATTCTATGTGTTTTGCTCTAAACGTTAGTATATACTGTTTTTTATGGCTCAGTAATATTCCATTTTCTCTTTAATACTTTGTTTATGGGCATCTCAGACAATTCTGTATCTTACATGGATAGTGCATCAATAAATGTAGCTATATGTATGTCCTAGACACACACTTACATGGTTACGTCGTTGGAAATACCTCTACAAAGTAGAGATTAAAATGTTCAGTTCCTTCTGAAATTCAGTTACTGATGAAGTTATAAAGTTAGCTTTATTATTAATAGGGAGGTTGGCTTTGTAATTTAAGTTAAGCATATTGACTGTTTCTGAGCACAATTGCAAGGTGATTAAAATTTCCAAAGCACCACTGGGCTGGAGGGCTGTCTCAGTTCTCATTCTAAACTGGTGACTTTGCCTGTGTCCTAATGATTTCATGCAGCCTCCCTTTGCTTTTATTCTCGACAGTGTCATCGTATGTAGTTTACATGGAAGATGCGTGCTTTGTAGTGCTTCTGTGTGTTTTCTGGGGACACAACTTCTACACAATAAGTGTTTTTATTAACTTCCAGCACCACTCCCTCTCCCCCAGAAAAAAAGAATTATGTTGTCCATATTGATCTTACTTTTTGAATGAATTTCAATTTCCAAGTAAACTGTTTTAGTTACTGTGCTAGGCTGCCGGTAAGGGCTGCTGTGATGGATGAAGGGTAGGAAGGCACCCATAGGCATTTGGATCTGGTCAGATTTTGGGTGATCTAGTACTGCTGGTCCTGAAACATTAACTGATTTCAAACTCGTGTCCTTTATCCCACAGTGACCAGTTGTTTGTGTTGACTGTATTCTGAGCATCGTGTTAGGTACTGTGTTGATGAAGAGGAATACAGCTCATCAATGAAACTTATAATTAAGTGGAATGTGTAAAGCAAGAATAAGTATGTTTGTGTCCTTGCCTTTAGAGGGTGAAGCATGCTGAAAAACTCAAACAAAGGGTTGTAGAATTAGGGAGACTGCATGGATTGAGGATGGCTGTTGAAACAGAGCTACATGAACAAAGAAAATAAAATAGAAGAGTTTCTCATCTACTGAGAAATTGCCCCGTTCAATTTGTTGTAATCATGTTGGCAATTTAAACTGAAAAGATTCAGTTGTGGTTATATAAGACCACTGCCAGAAAGTGGCCTATTTGGGAAGAAGTGGACTAGTGAGGGTGGGGTTGGGTACTATGGAAGTAAATATAGGGATCTGATCAAAGTATGTTGTGTACATATCTAAAAAGGAGACTCAGTATTTGGTAAAATAAGTGTAAAATAAAATAAAAATTAGTACAAAGTAAAGCGTATCAAATATAATTAAAGTAGAGCAATATAGACATTACTAAATCAGCTGTTACTTATTTAAAAGTATACTTGGAATTAGGCCATAAATGTCTTGCAACATAATTTGGGATTAGTCCTGACACAGCACTTAAGAAGAGTGGAGGAATTTCAGGTGTTGTAGGAAGACCAGTTCATGAGTTGTCCTATTACCCTTCACTGATGTCGGGGCTGCACCAGGATTTACGGTGCAACTGACAGGCGTGTAAAGCCTATAGGACAGAAGACATGTGAGCAAGTAAAAGGTCCTCAGTGTGAACGTGAGGTTAAGAGCCAAAAGTTGTTTTGAACAGGGAAAGGCAAAAACAGATCTTTTAGCCTGTTGGAGTTTCAGAGGCTAGCTTAGAGGATGACTGCATAAGGTTAGACATTAAAGGCTCCGAGAAACATGTGAAGTTATGGCTCATTCATAGATGGAGTAGTAGCCTTTACAAGATCTTTCCATATGAGGGCTACCGTTCACTCTATCTGTGAACCTCCAATTGATTTTAATCATCCAAGTGATTAATTATAGGATTATTAATGACTGAACTTCCATTTGCATGATATGGTAAGTTCTTCCATTTTCTAAGTGGTAGTGGAGTGAGTGAGCAGTTGTACATGTTGCAGATGGAAGCAGTGGAGACAGTGCACGAGCCTGTTGCAGTAGCTCTCCTTAGGGGATGCTTCCAAGTCCGCAAACCTTCTGTACCGGTTGCACATTTATCAGGTTGGAAATGTCTTCCTGTGTGGTGCGCTCGTGTGATTTTTCAGCTGCCAGAGGGATTAAGTAAGGGCTTAATTCCAAGAACATGTACGTAACTACGTAATGTCACATATTCTATTTCTCAAAAGTTCCATTCTGTCCGACAATTCAGAGGAAATTCCAGGAGTCCTAATTTGAAGTTGTTTTAGATTTTTCCAGTTTGGTTAATAAAGGTCATTATCTATGGTTCATCACTACCTTACATATATTTACAGCTTGACAAAGAGAAAATGGTGTATCTTTACTGGTTTGAATAGAAAAATACAAGCTCATTATTGCATGGAAGGTATTAACTGTAACCATCACACTGAAAGGTGTTGTTATCTTTCAAGAAGCACAAACCTGGAGGGTAGGTCCCAACTGCTATAGACAGTGTAGGCAGTGGGATTCAGGGAGCCTCTTGTGTCCACGATCTGCGTACAAAGAGCTTGAAACCGTAAAATGGCTCATCATGAATATCAATGTTGCTATCTCAGTGAGCGCCCTGTGACCCCAGTAACTTTAGGAAATGCCAGTTAGTTACTGTCTCTTCCCCACTCCCCGCTTTTGTTTTTCCCATAGCTCACTATATAAAAAGTGAATGGGTTGTGAAGTTGTTAGACGATGATGGTCAGAGGGTCCTTGGTGAAGGACTAAGGTACCAGCAGGATTGATCCTCAGCCTGAGGAGATATGAGAAGTCAAAAACCCATGATTCAGTGGTACTTGGTCTAGACAGAGATAATCCCCCACTCGTTGTTTTTGTCCTAAGAAGGATCTAGAAGTAAAAAGTCATTCAAATACATACATGTATTACATGTGCTTGTTTTACAGAAGTGTCTTGATTTCATGTGGGCTTTGTTTTGTTTTGTTTTGTTTTCTGCTTAAGGAAAGAGATTTGAAAATTTTACAGTAACATGGGAATTTTGTTGATTTTTGAAGAATGACCCACATTTATATAAAATGACACATAAGAAAACAGCTTTCATTGGTTAATATTTCTTACTTTGAGGTTGGTATAGAACATTGTTTTGTGACATTTTGGGAACTTTGGGTATTTACTGTGGGGCCATGCTATGTGGTTTGCTCCATAGAAACAGTCACTTGGTATAGATGCCTTCCATTTATTTGAGGGAAGGGTGAGTTTGGGTGCCAAATTGTGCCATTCATTGCATTGCTGCTTTTAGGTTTTACACTTTCAGTACCAGCTATATTTTATGCACCTACTTACTACCAAAACAAAAAGCTCTATGACAGAATTAAAATGAGAAAAATCATTAACTTTATTATGTCCTCTTTCCTAGCTTGTGTCCCCTACACCATGGGAAGCTCATGTCTTGGCTCTTGGTTTGTTTCTGCAGCTTCAACTCTGGGCTGAAGTCACATTTCTGTTTTGATGCTTCTTCATATCTTCCTTTGGCATTTACTTACCCCCTGAGGCAAATCAAATAAACAGCTGAGGGATCTGATAGTTGTAGGGCAGCTGTAACTTGCCAAGTGCTTCTCGAGTGCTTCTCTGACTTGGCTATCTAAATTGTTTGTTCAAACAGCTTCACGAGGAAGGTAGAAGTCTTATGTCCTCTTAGAGGCATGGTGACCAGGACCCTGAGCATGGAAGAGCTGCCGCGGTCACACAGTAAGAGCTGATGATACAGTTTCGAAGCACACCCTCTAACAGCGATGCCAAACTGCCTCCATACTGGGGAGAAGTATTTTGCTACACAATTTGATGTTGTGAGACTTCGTGGTTAAATAGTTTTAATGAGCCAGAAAGCTTGTAAGTTGATACTCTAGTTAGCTAATGTTATCACCTAGATGCAAACTCATCAGATTTCCCATTATACCCAAAAAGGAAGTCCTTTTGTAAAAACTACACCGCCGACAGAGCCGTGTAATTCATTTACCTATGTCACCTAGCACTATATGTCTTTATAAAAAGGAGTCTTAACATATAAGTGCTTAACCTTTACTTCTTAATGATGAGCTTTTAAATTGTTATTGTGCTGTCGTAATTAGGTGTAACACCTAAAATGCTGTGTGTGTGTAGCGATAAAAAGAAAGTAATGTGATCTAGGACTGACAGTACAGCTGTGTCTAGGGGAAAAATCCTATGGAAGGTTGAAATTGAACACGGTAACTGCAATTATCTAAAAGGAAGTCTATTACCTTATGATAAAACTGTCAAAATAATGATTTGGTACTCTTACAGATTGTTCAGAGAATCAATAAAACCAATATTACGTCACAGTTTGAGAATTTAGGAATTCCATTTTCTTCTAATTCACAAGAGAATACTAATATATTTTAAGAATGAGATAATTTTATGGTTTTGTTTCTGTTTCATCTTGTAACTCTTATTAGAGTAAATATTTTGCTTGGAAAACTTAATAAAACAACATATTTGGGAACTATGAATAGTATTTATTCATTAGTTCTATACAGGATCCATGCAAAATACACTACTTTGCTTTGCAAGAATGCAAAGTACAGGATGTTGAGTAGAGTCTATATCATTTCTTCTGTGGTTATTGCTTTTTTCAGGGCCTGTCTTCGCCTTTGGGCCAAGGTTTGTCTTTGTTGTCATTGGATACAAGAATAGCAGCTTGAACTTGGGTCGCTCAAGTCTGCTTGCTTCCCACTTGCTCTTTCTGTTCTGCCTGTCTATACAAATGGACTTTCGTATTTCAGGGTAGTTTAACAGACTCATTCGAGAATCCTGCAAGCTGACTGTTGGACACAGATTATTAATGTTTTGCCGTTTTAACTGAGTATTCTAAACTTAGGTTCTCATTTTTGTTTTGTGACTTGGGACATTTCATATAACTAAAGCAGAACTACCTTTTGGTGAGAATAGCATTCGATGTCATGGCTATTTGCAGGTAGAGGCTGCATATTTGTTTCCCAGACACCCAGGCCTGAAATAATTGCACAGAAACTATATTAATTGCAGTACTGTTTAGCCAATAGCTTAAACGTATTTCTAGGTAGCTCTTACATCTTAAATTAACTCATTTCGATTATACTCTGTGTTACCACGAAGCTTATGGTTTACTGGCAAAGTTCCAGGTATCTGTCTCCTTTGATGGCTACATGGCGCCTCTCTGACTCTGACTTCTTTCTCCTAGCATTCAGTTTTATTTTCCCACCCAGCTCTATTCTGCCCTGCCACAGGCCAAAGTGGCTTTTTTATTAGCCAGTGATAATAAACCATATTCACAGCATTCCACATCAGTTCTTGACTTGGTCCTATATCCGTAAATATTTATTGATATGGGAGTAATGGTTTTCTTGATAACATACCTATCATTTTATGTTGTGTTAAGACTGAGGAGCTGCTAATGAATGGGGGGGTAGCACATAAAACAATTGACTAGAACTTGATTGTTAATGGGAGATTTGGGCATTATCAGTAGTTTTTGCATATAGTGAAGGCAGATGTTAATATTGTTGACTCATAAACAATAAAGCAAAGTTTAGGGTGACTGTTCCTGGCATAGTTAGAAGCTGCAAGAGCGAGGAGATGGATGTGAGTCAACAAGTCTACATTCTTCCTCACCTTGCTCACTTACCCAAGTGCAGATATGATCAGCTGTGGTCATGAACAAATGAAGTAACTCAGGTCTCATAATTTCAAAGCCACCGTTTATCCATTGCTGACAGGGATACAGCGTACGAACCCACCCATTTGGTGCCCACATACATGCTTTGTGCAGTGTAATTTAACTTTTTCTCCTTCTTACTTTAAGTCTCATTCTTTGTAATTTGTGTGTATTTCCACTTGCACTGGAGTCCCAGTTTGATACTGTGTCATCATCCTCAGGAACACGTCTGGGAGCCCTGGTTTGCTCCTATTTAAAATCAGATAGCATCTGCCTGCCAGTGTTAGGCAGCTTGAGCTTGATTTTATCCATTTTCTAGTACGGTGCTTGGCATATAGCAGATACTGATTTTTATTTTCTCTGTAGAGGAGTTTTCTCTTAGCCTGGTGTGGTTGTGTAGGCCTCTACTCCCTCAACTGGGAAAGTGGAGGCGGGAAGATGAGTAATTCCAGG
>LOJH01022179.1:5762-20822 GCA_001685095.1 Ellobius talpinus
AGGAAGGAAGGAAGGAAGGAAGGAAGGAAGGAAGGAAGGAAGGAGAGAGGGAGGAAGGAGAGAGGGAGGAAGGCAGGCAGGCATATGAGGTTGGGACCTTAAGTGTTTACTTAATGGTACTATTTCCTGAAGACATTAGACATCTTATGGAAGATGCTCCTTCAAGTCACTGTTTTTAAATATTCCATGATTCAACCCAACAATACCACCATGATTCCCTGAAAACTGTACAAACACTTTCGCCTTCAATCATAAATCAGTTTTCTCAAAGTTGAAGGGGTTGTATAGCCTTCATCTTGGATCTAAATGTTTAGAAAACTGTTAATGGTTTCTACCAAGTTCACATGCACTGGACTCCAGATCATATATGCAGCTACAGAGCCTGCTGGCATTGTGTATAGTATACTCAGGCCATGTGTTTCCCAGACAGTGGCCTGGAAACATTATAATCTTGCATCATATCTGGAAATCCTGAGATTTATCTGTCATCGGTTCTTTTCCTACAGAAAGCTCAGTGCAGTGCTTTGCCTAAGGCAAGCTTTCATGTATAACTGATGAGGTTCTTATGAAGTGTGTTTCTGCCTTGCAGCTCTTCCTGAATCTGGGTTCTAGCCATTTGACTTCCCAAAGGCAAAGACAGGAAAGAGAAAAGAGCCAAAATTAAATCAGTAAGACAATCTAATAATAAAATACTTACAGGAAGGTTTTATTTAAAAATCTATTGAGGGCCATTGAGAAGGTCCAGTAGATAAAGGTGCTTGTTGCCAAGAGATCAATCCCTAGAACCTACATGGTACAAGGAGAAAACCAGCTCCCACAAGCTGGCCTCTGACCTCCACACATGCCAGTACTACACGTACGTATACACACACATGTGTGTGTGCCCAGTAAGTGTAATTTAAAAATAAATTTTAATAGTTAAATAATAAATTTATAAACTATTTCTAAACATAATAAAATAAATGGAAGCCTATTAAAATTATTGGCAAAAATAAGATTTAGATATATATAGGCTTCTACTATACACCCTTCTAAAACAATATGTTATCAATACATAATTATGTTACAATACAATAATATGTTGTCAATACATATTATGTTAATGCTTTTATCATCAAAAAAATAATTTTCTAGACACTATTCTCCCAGAAGTGTTTATGTAGTACGTATAGAAAACATGATACTCATTTTGCAGTTGAGAAAACTAAGGCTCCAGAATAGTTTTCTAATTACCATGGTCAACACCAACAGCAGTAACAACACTAGAGTTATTGGATAACCCTAAGGCAGGGTCTTTTTCCCTGGGAGTGAGAAGTTTCACTGAATATAGGACTTCCAGTGCAAAAACTGGAAGTCTTTAGGCCAACCAGGAGGTGTTTGCTCTACTCTGAAGCCTTCCTTGCAGTTTCTTTCTTCTCTTTTCAAATTTAGGAAGGTGGACATCCCACCTCTGAGCTTATAAGGAGGTCTATAAAGACAACCTTCTTTGGTTGCCACATGCACCCAACTGTGTGTTAAGTGTGCAATATAGGAAATACAGAGCAAGACTGGAAAGAACAACTTCTTATTAACAGGAAATTTGTTTTCTTATTTCTTTCATAATAGCCATCCATTATAATTGAAAAGTAATCCTGCCACTCATATTACCCAACAGTTTTCACTATTAGGTATATACCCAAGAGAGTAGACAGGAGAGATAGAACTAGGTGCTCAGATATGATGTACACTGTAGCATCACTCACCAAGCATCTCAAGTATCCATCAGGAGATGAGTGGATAGACAGAGTATTTTACATACACACAGTGGAATAGTATTTGATTATAAAAAGAAAGGGAAATCTGGCTCATGATACAAAGTAGATGAACTTGAAAGAGACTATGACAAATGCAATAAGTTGGACCCAAAAGGACAAAGGTAAGATCCTGTTTATATGAAATGTCTAAAACAAATTCAGACATTAAAACTGGAGTCTATCGAGGGGCTGTGGAAAGGGGGTGGCTGTTAGTGTTTACTGGCTATGGAGTTTCTTTTCTGAGATAAGAAAAACATTTTGGAAATAGTGGCATTGCTGCAGGTTGCTCATGTTAGTTAATGCCAGTATTTTTTCTCCCCTCTCACTGTGACACAATATCAAACAGAAACATAAGGGAAGAGAGTTAACTTGGCTCATGGTTTCTGGAGATACAGTCCAGCATGGCAGGGAAGGCATGGGAGGGCTAAATGGCACTGCTCATTGCATCAGGAGCCTGGGCAGACAGTGCCTCACATCTTGATCAATCAAGAAGCAGAGAAGGGATCAGTAGCCGACCCACACTATAACTTTGAAAGGTCAATCCTATTATCTATAGCTTCCAGCTAGGCCTCATATCACAAAGGTTCCACCACCTTCTAAAACATGCCAACAGCTGGGGGCCAAGAGATGAAAGATGTGAGCTCAGGCAGGGGGTGCATTACAAACCATAGCAATCCCACTGAATCACACATCTCAAAAAGTTAAATTGGTAAATTTTATGTATAGATATTTTTACCAAAATAAAAACATACAAAAAATCATCTCTCAAGTATTTGAAGTTTATGACTAAGGTAGTAATAGAAATCCAGAATATGCCAGGTAAATGAATTTCTTTTGCCTTCAAGCTACCTTCCTTTCCTATGCATGGGTTTCTTGTCAAAGGTCAAATATTTCCAAAACACAGTTGGAGATCTCTTCTGTGTTCTGTACTTCAAGTACTGCACTGCAGATATGTGTGGGTGAGGTGAGCTGTGTCAATGGAGCAGCTCTTCAGCTTGAACTCATAGTGTATAAACACACTGCATATTTAACAACCCTAAGCATCCAAAATACAAAGCACTGCAGAACTTAAGGTACCAAAACTGCACCTCCAAATTGAAATACAGCAGAAAGCATCATCTCCAGGCATCATTCCACAAAGCTTCCTAAACTGTTGTCCAGTCAAGGAATGGTTCTTCACTAAATTGTAACTGAGGGATTCTTTTCTCATATATCTTTTCATTTTTTTCATAGTACATTTGTTGAAAATTACATTTCCCAACTGAATTGCTCTGGAAAGCATAAAGGATTGGTTGACCATGTGTATGAAGGTCTGGCTTCAGACCCACTGTTCTGTTCTGGTCATCTATATCTACATTATTTCCAAATCATACTATATTAATGCCTTTAGCTTCAGGGTAGTTAAAATACTGTATACTTCTCACCTGTTTTTTTCTGTAAGCATTTAACTTACTGCAGATCTCTCATAGTCCTAAAAGTTACATAGTTTTTGGTTCTATTAAGAAGAGTCTCTTCAATTTAAAGTTCTAACTTTATTGCGAGAATGGCCAATTGTCTTCAATTGTATTTGTGTATGTCTATCTGTGTTCACAATAGCACACATGTGAAGGTCAGAAGACAATTTGCTGGAGTCAGTTCTCTCCCTCCACCATGTGGCTTCTGTGATCAAGCTAAGGTCAGGCTTGGTACCCACTGTGCCATCTTGCTGGTACCTATGTTTTTGTTTAATTTATCTGTCTTTAGAGTTAAAAATTGGATACTTATAAAAAGAATAAAGTTAGGACCATTTAGCTTGACAATCTTTTCTTTTTGGTTGTATTATTTGAATGATTTATATTTGATGGGAACATTGATGTGACTGGCTTTTATATTTATCCACTTGCTATCTTATCTATTCAATTTGGTCTTTAAATTCTGACTTTTTGTGAATTTTCATAGTTCAATTAGGGTCTTTATTTATTGAGCCAATGTCTCATTATGGAGACCAGACGAGCCTCACAGTCCTCTTCCCTCAGCCTCCCAAGGGCTAGGATTTCAGGTGTGTGTCACCACACTGAGCTAGGGTCTTTTTTCATCTATTTCCTTCACCTCATCTTTTTTTTATGCCATTTGTCACTTCTCAGTCAGCCCCAAATAAGATTTTTGTCAAGTAATTCCATCATCTCCACCCCACTGTTTCTGGATTTCTATGGCCTTTTCTTTTGATTTCGGGTCACATTTCCGATTTGGGGGATGGTTGGTGATTTTGCTGGGTGTAGAACATTTAAAATTTTTCTGTTTTGGAGAACTAGCTTTATCATATTCCTTTAGTTTTTGTTAAGTTTTATTCCAGGAGACATTTAAGCTATTGGAATCAGTTTGGTCACTTCAAGTTTTGTTTTCAAGATTTACTATTACGAATTTCAAGTACTCTTTAAGCCAGGGCTGATTTGGCAACATTATCAAGGCTTTGCCTTTCTGAAGCTTCTAATTCGGTCTTGATGCTAGGTGTCCTACTGCCTGGACTGTTTCCTGGCCTTCTCAGACTGGGTACTTCGTTCCAGATCTTCCCCTTACCTTCACTTTCATGAAGACGTCATCAGCTGTAGATTCAAAGGTTCCTCATTGTGGCAAACTGAAGCTATCCATACCCCCTCCCTTCTTCTCTCACCCATGCTCCTATATTTATTTTACACCGAAAATTTCGGGAATCTTGGTCTTCCTAAAGTCCCTGACAGTTCTTTCTAGCTCAACATAGTGTTAGTCTCACATTGGATTTCTGTTTCCTTCACTTTGCCTCCCTAGGGAACAATGTTCTGCACCTACAGGGTTTTTCTTACATACTTTCCCCATCTCAGGGATCGTGGCCCCCAGTCATTGTTCAATGCCCCGATCTTACCATTTCATCCATGTTGTTTAGTTTTCATTGTATTTGAGAATGATGACTAAGTGTTCTCCTTGTTGCTTCTCTGTACAAGACATTGCTAAGACAAGGGACTAATTGAAGATGGCAAGAGAGGTAGTCATGGGGGGGCAGTGTCCTGGGGAAATGGTTGTCAGTAAAGAACCTGAGTTCACATTCCAGAACCCATGGTGGTGCAGTCCTGTAATCCCAGCCCTGGAGAATCCGAGACAAGCCAATCATCCCTGAGACTTGCTGGTCAGCTGGCCCAGCATACCTGGAAAGTTCCAGGTTGGGTAAAGACATTGTCTCAAAAATAATGGTAGACAGCACCTGAGTAACATCACCCGAAGTTGTCTTCTGCCCCTGAAAACATGTGATGTACACCTGCCACACACGGGTGCCTTTAAACATATGCACACATGAAGAAAATGCTATACACATATTAGAATATTATTTATTCTTAAAAAGGAAATCTTACCTCTTGAAACAACATGGATGAACCTGGAGGACATTATACTAATGAAATATGCAAAAGAACTCAAAGAAGATGAAAGTAGAATAGCAAAGAGGAGGAGGAAATGAGACATATGAGTAAAAGGAGGCAGAGTTTTAGTAAATGAGATGAACAAGTCCTAGAGATCTGTGGCCAAGCACAGTGCTCTGGTATAGCATCGTGCCTATAGCTAACAGTATTGTACTGAATGTTCAAATTCAGCTAAAAGGATAAAGGATAGTATTGAGTGTTCTCATCACTAAATAACAGTGATAACAATAATAGTAACAGTAAATGAAGAGGGCAGAAGGAACATGTTGAAGGTGATGCTTTTGTTTATATCACAGATTGTGGTGATGGCTTCACAGATGTAGACTAAGCTCTAAACTCATCAAGCTGTATAAACTAAATATACTTTTATATGCAAATTCATACTTACATAATGATCTTGCATAATAATGCGTTAAAAAATAATTGAGACATGCTTTGAAGTCAAGTGTTTCATTGTCTGACTAAGACCTAAAGCAGTGTTTGATCATAGGTAACAATTAAGTGGCAGATGCTAGAATAAGACTACCCCACTCTCATTCCTACATGGTACAAGCTGTGAGTCTGGTCCAGGTTCTCATCCCTTCTCCTTGTCTGCTTTCTTATCTATAAAAGGAGAGTGATGGCAGTATATATGGTTGTTACAAGCATTAAACGACCCGCAGTGTAAAGAAATATGTCTGTCATCTACTGTTGAATAACAACCTTCAAAACAGACTATTCCAAAAGTAAGTGACATAGAAGAACCTTTTTTTTCAGTATGCAATTTGCTAGGTCACATTTTGACTGGGCTGTTCTGGAAAGTTCTTCCACTAAGCTCAGGGCTGTTTACTCAGATACCTGCAGTCAGCTAGCCCATCGGCCTTCTGGAATTCAGTTTTTTGTGAGCTCCGATGATGGGAGCAGGTGGACTGTGTGTCTCTCAGCCCGATCTGGGGTAGCCTGGGCTTCTCCACATGAGCTGAAGGTTCTAAGAGCATCAACATAACAACTGCACTATGAAGCATCTTTCAAGCTTCCTGTCCCACAGTTGCTTTCTTCCCCCAGCAGGAGTCATGTGACCTAACCCAGAGTCACTGAGAGAGGGACCCAGCAGTGGTATAGATACTGTGGGGGGGTGGAATGTAGATGTGCTTGAAGTTATTGTAACATATCACAAGTATAGCAAGCAGACTTTTTTCCTGTTTATAAGCAAAGGGCAATCCTAGAACCATGTAGCTGCGGTGGCAACTGTTAACTCTATCTCATCAGCACACTGCCACAGCTCAAACACAGGCCTTTGTCTTGGTCCGGTTGGTCTTTCTCACTCTGCTTCTGTGTGCTTTTTTCAGGGGCCATCTCTTGCCTCCAGTTCCACAATCACATTCTGCTGCAGAATTTTCTCTCTCTGCACTCCTCAATGGAGTATAAATCACTGAGAATGTTGGCAAGAAAAGAGCTACTTCTGGACTGAGAGGTTCTTTTGAAAAGAAGGAAAGAAAAAAAGAAACCTTCCCTGCTACCAGAAGCCATTTGCATAGGTTAATTCCTGGGGGGTTAAAATCCACGGCACCCCCTTTGCTGCTGCAGCTGTGGGAGAGTCCTTTCTGCAGCATCGCAGAAGGATTACTGCTTAAGCATTTTATGCACACTTAGATGCAGGAACTCTTGGCAACGGAAATGCTATTTATTGCTCCTGTCTGAATAGCCCTCCATCCCTAGATGTGTTAGTCTTCTGACACCAGATGTCACATTTATTATCCCAGTAAAGGATTGCCCACATCTTCCTGGATCAAGCACACATCCGCAAATCATTGTTCAATCATTCTCTGGTCCTTCATTCCCAAACTTGAGTCAGTCACAGCTCGAGCATGCCTATCCCACAGCCCTTCACTGAGCCTCAATAACCTACAAGTCGCCTACTTCATTGTGGCAGATGATTCACTGAGATGTTAATTTGACTTTGTTCTTGCTGCTGTAGGTGAATAAAAGGACGGAAAGGGACATTCTCTTCCCTCAAACTCTCTTCCAAGAAGAATAAGCACACCCCTATGACCAGTCTCCCTCGTGGAAATCATTGTAGTAGCTTGGTTCTTTTTTTTCCCATAAGAGATCCTGAAGGCAACAGCTCTTGCACTTGCACCAACCTCAGCCTCAGATCTTTACTTGGTAATGACCTGGTACTTGGAGAGCAAGGGGTTCATGGCCTGGACTCTGGAGGAAAGGAGAGCAGTGACTGATGAGAGGGATTTGGAGGGCAGTAATTCAGATATGACTGACTTGAATCCTACTCCTGTTCAGGAGCCCAGGGGTGTTAAGACCCCTCAAGTGGAGTGGTAATAAATAATTAGCAGCTCTTGTTGCCATTACAGCTATGGCTAGATTTGATGCATTAAACTATTCATATGTAAACAGACCAAGTAGTCTTAGATAATAAACATTTTTAGCAACAAGTAAGATAAAATAAAGACCCAAGGCCCATTCTTAAGCATTTGCCATTCTCCAAGCCTGGGGGAGGGGTGCCAGCTTCATACCTGCTCCCTTGTCCTATATTCCTACAATTAGTATTCCTATTAGCCATAGATGAATAAGCCAGACTACCCCTCCCCCAAAAAAGTCATAAAATACCTCACATCTTCACCAAAGTACAAGATTATACTTACATGCTTGTAAAAGTAAGATCATCAACAATTTTTTGGTAGTCTATCTTCTAAATTATTTTCCATCCTTAAATGTTTGGGGTTCAAGCTAGTCACCAAATGACAGCATAAAACAAAGATACACAGTAGTAGCCAAGAGTTGGTGGGAATCAAAGATGTCAAGGCGGAAGTCTCTAGATTCAGCACGTGATAGCTATCTAACTGGCACCAGTGGGCCTGCTAGCAGGTGTGAGAAAAAGAGGATTCATATCCTACTGTAGCCCCAAAGGCAGTTACACAGTTATGTTGCTCTGACTTAACATTAAAAACTCCCCAACAGTTCTAGTTGGCTCTATCTCCTAGTCCAAAGGTAATTTCCTCCCAAAAAGCCTTCCAGATTCCCTTTCTCCCTCCTGAACCTGAAAATCCAGCTGTGTTCTCTCGCCTCTGACATCAGCGTTACTGGCTTTGATACAGCCACCCATCTGGTTGACGAAGCATGAAGCAGAGGGGAATCCAGCCAACTGTCCCCTGCTGTTTCCACATGAGCTTTGCAAAATCGACTGGTGTCAACATGGATGGCTGACGGTGACACAGACTTGGGAGAAATAAGAACGCGAGAAATAAGAAATAAGTCTTGAGCATTATTTCTGATAACCATTGCAGGTGTCTTCTGGTGGAGGTTGAGGTGGCTCTTCTTGTTGGTATCCCACAACTTTCAAGGCTACTTTTTAGTCATATTGTCTCTCCACTAAGTTCACCCGATGATGGGAGAATCTTCAGTACATATGGTAGAGTCCTAGACTAAGTAGCATTTCTGGGCTAATTTCTTGTTCTGTATACAAAATGTGTCTGTTCACTTACTCTTTGGGTTTGTGTTTCTTCTAAGGCTTCTTTTTTAAAAATATTTTCCCTGCTGCTTTCAACACCAGGTCTGTAAGGAGAAATGTCCTACCCACCATGATTAACCGTTTTCTTTGCCTTCCACACTCCCGCCTCACTCACTCCCCCAGCTTTTCTGTCGTTTCTGACTTTGGAATTATAGAGAGAAAAGAGAGACGAAAACATCAACTAGAAGAGAAGTGTGAGAAGGGTCAGCGTGCTGGAGTGACAGATTTTACAACCAGGGTATCTGAATCTGAATTTAGTTCGGCTACAAGCTAAAGGAGTAATCCTTGTGTGGTGTCATTTGAACTCTGTGCCTCAGAATCCTAAGCTTCAAAGTAGAGAAAACAATGCTAAAGCCTATGGGAGGGAGAACATCTGTGTAAACCAAGAAAGCCCTGCAGATAGTGTTTACTTTAGGACACTTTAATGAAGACTTTGAACTTCAGATCACAGCAAAAGTGGAGGCAATAAAATGAGGGGGCTAAAGAAAACTAATTTCTAATTTCTCTTCGTTTTCCCTGGGAGCATTCCACCAGGGACTGTACTTGTTTGGTTTAGTGACTTCATTACGGAAATGAATTCTCTAAGTAGGCTTCCATGGCAGAATAAGAGAATCAATCTCTCTCCCCTTCCCCCTCTCCCTCTCTTTTCCTTACTCCCTCCCTTTCCTTCTCTCCTTCTGTCTTCCAAGCTTCCCTTCCCCCTTTCCTCTCTCTTTTCCACTCCCCAGTTTCCCCTCTCCCTTTTCCCTCATTTAACCCTCTCATAGAAATTTAGGATTTAAGAAAATCAGGTCTCCCTACTCATTCTCCTCATTTCTCTGCCTGTAATTTCCTGGACTGCCCAGTCACTCTTCTCTAACTCTCCTTCGAAACTGAAGTATAGAAAGAGGCATGCGCAGCCTGGCTCAGTGTGATGGTGCAAACTTAATTCATTCTGACTTTGCATTCAGGGCACATGCGCTCCTCCTCCTGTCGTATTTGCTGATCTGCTTTGCACTCCAGCTGCTGTGATATTTAAATCAGTGATTCGGTACACAGACCACACGATGTGCCACTACACTCCAACAAGCAAGGTCTGTCTCTCCATGGGGACAGAGGATCTAAGCATCTGTCATTCTCCTCCCGTCGCTTAGAATTAACCACACACCCCTTTACACACATAAATATTTATGTGCGAAAAATAAAACTCCCTGGTGCTTTAAGCCAATCTCTCTTCTACTCAGTGAGCTTTGAAAGTTTCCAAAATGATTTTTTTTCACTTAATTCACTCTGGTTTTTTTTTGCAAAGAACTTGTAAGAAGCAATTATATTTCCAGAAAATAATTTAAAATCTCAAACTTAGAAGTATGATGCATGCATATTTTTAGAATGTAAACCCCATGAGGGGGACATCTTTGCCTATTTCATTGTTTCATTTCAAGGCTTTAGAGAGGCCCTAGTGCATAGTATGATTTGGACAGATAATTTTTAAATGTTAAATGACTGATGCACATATACCTAACTACAAAACAAGATTCTGTTCATAATTAAAATTTTAAGTTGGACATGGTAATGAATACCTTTAATGCCAGTAATCAGGAGGCAAAGACAGGTGGGTCTCTGAGTTCGAGGCTAGCCTGGTCTACAGAGTGAGTTCTAGGATAGCCAGGGCTACACAAAGAAACACTGTCTCAAGAATAACAACAACAAAAACCCAAAAGAAAGAAAGAAAGAAAGAAAGAAAGAAAGAAAGAAAGAAAGAAAGAAAAGAAAAAATTTAAGACGCCTTGCCCCTATCCACTCCTCCCCCCCCGTGTGTGTGTGTGTGTGTGTGTGTGTGTGTGTGTGTGTGTATACATGAGTGGGAATCAATGTTAATGCCTTGTGTATAGGCTAGGCAAGAAGAGCTAGAATTGCTAGGCAAACATACAGAACCTGGAAATAGTTTGATATTATTGAAAATAAGAAAGAGTCAGGAATAATCATGTGACATAGTTATTCCCTGTGTATTTTTAGTCATTCAAAAATAATTAATGCTAATAATCTCCAAACATTACCACCTTAAGGTGCTAAAGCAATTATTTAAATAAACAATAATTGATCTTATTCTCAAGGAATCCTTGGCTAGTTGATTATTTTCAAAAGATGGTCTTTTCTGTATTGGGGAACTTGTTGTGAACTCTCTTGCCACTCAGAATCAGAATGCCAGTGATCTTTCTGAATCAGAATCATTGTTTTAGATCACTCCCATAATGGGAGTCTATATTTTCAACTTGATAACCAAACATTGCTATGAACACCACCATTTAAGCCATGAGTCTAGTGGAGCTGAAGCTGTTTGATTGGCTCAGAAATTATGTAGTTTCTACTATGAAGCAGATGACATTTGCTTTGACACACCCATGCCTTACTTGGTGAATGGGGTATAATAATATTCTAACAACGTGGTCATTTTAAAATCCTAAGTCAATATCTCTGGATTGGGGCCCACACAGCAGCCCTCTTTGAGTCAAATCCTTATGGGGCCTAGCGATTTTACATAAAGAACTAAGATGATGAACGTAGAGCACAGACTTTCTGAAATACTCCTAAACTCTATTCCTTGCACATTCTCTAAGTTTCTAAGCTTCTGCAGATAGTTTGCTGAAGGTTGCCTCAGGCCTCATCAGTTTCAAATATTCCAATGTCTCCATTAACCTGTCCTGCTCAGCACAAATTCCAAATTGACTGACACCTGCACACCTTGCAAAGACTAATTAGGTCCTCGGTGCTCAGGTTGTTGTAGTCAGAATCCAATACCATCTGGCTCAGGATGGTGCTACCTAACATTCAGAGTGGTTAGGTTTAATTACGCGTTTGTGCAGCCCGATGCCATTTTCTATGGGCTACTGACATTGCACATCTTTAAACGACACGGTTGACCCCCGTGGGCTGTAAGAGCAATTGTTCAGTTTTTCTTCCCCATTGGAATCTCCTTGGACCTGGCTTCAGCAGGAAGAACCTTCTGCATCTTTCATTTCTCTAATGTCATGTTTGCTGCTACTCTTTATAGCTACACATTTTTCAGCCCTGCAATTTCTCCGTTTGTGGATTGTTTTGTCTTGATGCTTATGATCATCTGTTCCGCTTTGACATTTTTGCCAATCCTCCTCAATTCCTTACCAAACGTCCTTAAAAATTATTTGGGAAAGCTTGATATTTAATCAGTTTCCTTGTTCCATGCTTCAGAAGTGGGTCGCTTACCACTTTTCTAAGTAAAGAGTTATCTCGCATTGGCAGTTTGGTCGCATAGTACAACGGGCTATTGTTCACACATTCTATTCTGCTCTTATTCTCTGTGGAAAAGGTGTACTGAATTTAGTGCCAGTGCCCCTCTCCCCACCAACTAAGGGTTTTTGTAATTGCAAACATTGGTTACTGAGATGGATGCAAACCCCCCTTCAACATCTGGATGGCTGGGGAAAAAAGATGAATAACAATAGAGAAAAATGACATTTAATGTCTCAATGTTAAACTGTGCATATCTGCGTTAATCAAAACAATTTTTTCAACTCAAAGTGATGGTACTTAATGTTCTGTTAATTATGCAAGGAGCTAATCAATTTGTCCTGTAAATGGATGTTCAGCTGATTAAGAGAAGCTAATCATCAGTTATGAAATCCATAAGGCACAAATGAGGCAGGTTTGAAACATTTCTTTGCTAACTTGGGGCCAATAATTCTGTCTCCTTAAATTACCTCTTATTTCTGTTGGGAGAAGTTATTTTCTTTCCTTAAATATGTGTTACGCTCTCACCTATAGAAATTAAAGCCTAGTTTAACTTAGAGTTTTGGAATCAAACCAAGGATAATGCTATAATTGCTTCCGTTTCTTATTTAATCTCCAAGGGACAGTAACTAGGCAAAAGAGCTATGACTTGACATTAAGAATAAGTTGCTGTGAACCGGTGAGATGGCTCAGAAGGCAGGAGGACTTGCCACCAAGCTTGGCAGCCTGAGTTCAATCCCCAGAACCCACATGGTGGAAGGAGAAAGCCAGCTCTCACTAGCTGTCCTCTGACTGCCACATAAGCAACGGCAGAGCACTCTCCCCAACATACACACATACTAAATAAAGAATAAGTTCCTGTGAATTAAATCAGGCAATTTAGATACTTAACTCCCCTTAGCACTGTAAGAGGATATAGGGATGTTAATTGATCAGTACTCTAGAAATAACTGGAGCTCCAGGTATAGTTCAGTGGTAGAGCACATGCTTTGCATGTGTAGAAGACTGAGTCTGGTCCTTGGCATTGCAATGGGAAACCAGAGCTAATGAAAAGATCATTTTTATCTGATAAAACTAATCCATTCAAGAAATATCCACTAAGCTTCTATTTTATGGCAATTACTATGCTAGACAACAAAACTGTAGAGACACATAGGGTACAGTTCTGGGCTTTAAAAAAAATCCACTAGGAAACAAACAAACAAAAGAAACAGTCACCCTGATAGATAATAAGATAGACAACTGCATTTTTGACATGTAAGAGTTGACTATAATCAAACGAAATAAGCATTTGGTGTCCAGGAAGGAAGATAAAGAGTCAAAGCCAGCATCAACTATGTGTGTGTGTGTGTGTGTGTGTGTGTGTGTGTGTGTGTGTGTGTCCCCGAAATAGAAGGAACAGAGGTTGGGAGAGGCAGAGAGAAGTGGACTTATGGATACATAGCAACAGGCTTTGACTTCCTATCAGAGATAAACAGGTAGGGAGAAAAAGCTATCTATGTCAGGAAAAAAATGATACTTCAATGACTAAATTCAGTGGTCTAGCAGTCAGGATATTTGGTTTTTAATTCTATTTGTGTCTTTAGCTAATCCCTATTTGACCTTAAGAGTACGTTAATCCTTCCTTTGTATTTCATCTTCTCCATCTGCAAAAAGGGTGATTTTTCAGTCATGAGTTAGGGGTCAGTTTGAAATTATTTGCAGGAAAATGAGAGCAACTCCAAGGACTTCTTTACTTAGAATCTAAATGCAAAACACATTAGTCAATCAGTTAGTCAATAAGTACTTATTGATTATCTACTGAGTGCTCTCTAGGGTGCTAGGTCCTGTTGGAGGCAAATAAAAAAGGAAACAAAGTGATCATTTTCTTCAGTTAGCTGCCTGCCACCTTTCTTTCTTTCTTCTCTTTTTCTTTTCTTTTTTTGGGGGGGGAATCAGTATTCAGAAAGAAGGAATGGATGAGTGAGTGGATGAATATTCATTGGATAGCTACAGTGTTCCAGGCCCAGGATTTATTGGTTATCATGGATTTTCACCTGTTATGTATACTACTTAATAGTGAGCAAATGAATATCACCGAAAGGGGAACTACAGTCTTTTAATGGCTGCTTAAGGTTAGAGTGGAGAAAAATTAATTCTGCTACACTTAAGTTAGAACACTTGGCCTGGGTGTTGAGCTACTGCAGAGGCAGTAAAGCTCAAGAGTTAGCACATCATAGAGGATGGGGTGATACCTACAGCAGACAATGAACATAGCAGTGCAACCATGGGCAGACACTTTTCCTGGACCTGGTGCCTTAAAGAAAGATGGTGGGAAGCTGGTGGTGGACTTGGGAAGCCCAGTAAAAATTTTGCCAGAATGTCAGTTTAGGAAAAAGTATGTAAGAAGCTGGAAAAACTTGAAATAGGGAGAGTCTGAGATACTCAGAGTAGGAAACCATTGTGATAAAGGGGGCTTAAAGGATGAAATGGTTTAATGGCCAAAATGACTAGATCTCAGGGTACAAAAACTGGACCATCCACATATTGATTCTTCTGATGTAATGCTTCCAGTTTTTGTGACATCCACATCACAGCTATTGCTATTATCATAGAATAATACAGCATTTAGAGATTTTTCGATCTCTTCTTTGATTTTTTGGACTTGTGGCAACAGATGGGTTACTCAATATAAACTTCTAATCCTATTTGTCCACGAAAAGATATTTTTAAAAAGCAGAGCTGTTGTTTCTTTGCCCAGCCTTGGGTTCTTCAGCATCCTCCCACCTGTGTTTTGGTTCAAGGTTGAGTTAAATCCAAGTCAACAAAGTAATACCATTAATCCTTCTCCTTCCTTCGGTTTCCAGGCACAGTGAGCACCCGCCTGGAGGAGATGAAACTGAGCCAGGAGTCTTGTGGGTACTTAGAGCTCTTCCTGGGATAAACTCAAGGTCAAAGATACAAAGAATCAAGATGAGAGCCCTGTCGCAACTTGCCACTCTCTATATACATCTGCTAAAGAAAGTTGCAAAGAAAAAAGAAGGGAGAAGTAAGTAGGAAGGAAAAAGACGGAGGTAAAATGACATCTCTAAGGCTGCAGGCTCTGCTC
>LOJH01022180.1:6794-17179 GCA_001685095.1 Ellobius talpinus
ACAGGCTCCAAAGACACAGGAAACCCTGTCTCGAAAAACAAAAACAAACAAACAAACAAAAAAAGAAATAGCAAAGTAAACTATACCTTATTAAAGCCACTAACATCTAGACTAGCTTATTTCTGTGTGTAACATCAGGGTAAAACTTTGATGGGTTTTTTGTTTTGTTTTTTCTGTCTTTTTGTCTTTTATGTCCTTTGGCTGTAGGCTAAGTCTTCAGGTTCTAAGTTTATGTATGCATGGCTCATTATCTCTATAGTAAAGGGTAATTCATTTTCAAAGGTCACATAAAAACAGCTTCTCTTCCCCTAACCTCCCCCACTCTGCCTCCCAAGTACTGGAATTAAACGCATGCACCACCACACCTCACTAATTTCATACTTAAATGCATCATATAGTTTTTTTTATGCAATTCATTAATATGATAAATACTTGTCTAGTTTTGTCTTTTGTAGTTTCTGGGTGTTAAAAAATATATGACAGCCAGATGGTGGTGATACAGCCAGGTGGTGGGATACATCCCAGCTCTTTGGAGGCAAAGGTAGGCAGCTTTCTGTTAGTTCGAGGCCAGCCTGGTCTACAAAGTGAGTTCCAGGACAGCCAGGGCTGTTACACAAAGAAACCCCATGTCGAAAAACATTATTTTTCACAGGCGTATTGACAACAATAGACTAGTACAAGCAAGTATTTTATTATTTAATGAGTGCTACTATAAATACAAATTGGGTACCATGGCAACTATGGTTGATTAATTGGCCAGGGTGGGATAAAGGCAGTTTCTTAGCAAAGAAGACTGTGGATTCATCAGGTAAATTGAGTAGATGTTGCTTCATGGAGAGGAACATATGAGAGAGAATAAAACTGCACTGGAGAAATGAACCTCTGTTAGAAGAAACAGAGAAACAAGGCTGGCTTGTTCATGAAGTTTTGAAAACTTCAGAAGAGAAAAGGAAGCTGGATATGGTGGTATATGGCTGCTGTAACATTTGGGACCCAGAAGCAGAAGAAAGCACACAAATTTAAGGCTAGTCTGGATTACATAGTGAGTTCTCACTAGCCAGGTTAATATAGCTGGACCTCATCTCAAAAGGGGGTGGATAAAAAAAGAAATAGAACTATTTAGCAAAGTCGGGGGTGTGCCAATAGAGCAGTTACATTAAAACACAATGAAGACAATTCTCATATTTCTAAGGGAATAATACATATCCAAACAACCACTACCACAAAAACATCTACAAATAGCTTAAGAGTCAGTTTAGTTTTACTTTATCTAAATATAGCAAATATTTGAATTTCTGTTTTCTTATTAGTAATCTAAGAACAAAGCTGAGTTGGAGGAAAGGGCATCTGTGGTTTAGTATAGTATGTTTGTTGCCTCATTTCAACTGAATAAAATGTTGCCATACTAATGAAGTAGTCTGCAGTGTAGAAATCTTGAGAAGGGAAAACCAGGTAAGAGTAGCATGGGCATTACTGTCTTAGTCTTAAAGGTCTTGTTTTTTGTTTTTTACATGTATGTCTGTGACTGTGTGTGTGCATGTTGGTGTGTAAGTAAACAAGTCATTAGTGAACAATTTTCAGGAGTTCTCTTCTTCCATCATGTGGGAATCACATTCATGTGAGAATCAAATTCATGCCCACTAGCCTCTGATCATTCTTTATCATACATGTTTACACACTATCCCATTTTGACTAAAAAATTAATGTTTGAAAATATGGACTTTAACTCTTCTATAACAAAGATCATGAAGAACTTGTTCAGTGCTTTTCACCCCCCCCGTTTCCTTTAGATCGTATAATGAAGAAAACAGAAGAATCGGAATCATATATAGAGCCTGAAATTAAAAGGAAAGTACAGCAGAAACGGCACTGTAGTACCTATCAGCTATCTCCACTTTCCCCTGCTTCAAAGAAGTGTTTGACCCATTTAGAGGTAGGTAGAGAACTTTATTACTATCTTAAAATCTAATTTTATGACTGTCTATGTGTACAAATGGTGCCCACTGTCTGGCATGGATCCATATCAAACCTAGAAAGGCTTAAAAAAGAAAAAAATAAGAGGGCTTCCAGCCCCCCCCATGGGAGCCAAATGCTGCTTCTTGGTAGCTGCAATTTTTTTCAGATAGGCTGTTTGCTGGTGGTGAGCAGATGTGCAACTCCTTTAAGAAACTTCCTGGTTCATGCTGGTAGAATGGAGGGATCTTTTTAGAGGTCCTTCTGTGGAGCACTTGAATGGGATTTGTGGGCAGCGTGGGCCAACTACTTTTCAGATTTTGGGTGGTAAACATGGCTCCCAGAGCTGGTGGGTGGTAAATGGACCTCTGCCATGTTGGAAAGCTAAGTAGGGTGGGACCAACAGCCAAATTGGCTGCTCTGGTCCTAGCCATGCCTGCTTAACAGTTCACAACAGTGATCAAAAAAGGATTATAGATATGTAATAAAGAAGATTCAGATAAAAATAAACCTCTGAATGGGTCACAGTGTGTTTAAAAAAACATTCATAGGCTTTAGAAACAAAAAGAAAATGGGTATAGACAATTATAGAAAGAAACAGTTTTATAAAACAAAGTATTTAAAGAGATAGTAAAAGTTATATTGAAAAGCCATCTAAAGATGGAAAATACACAGAGAATCTGAATTATATATACTATTGTGTTTTCTTTTAATTTTTTGGCTGTTAATGAGCTAACTGCAGAGAGGCATTTGATTTTGGGGACTTCTAAACTAAACCAACACATATTTTAAGGGTATCTTGACTTCAAAATTTGAGTCTAAGGGTATGTTACTTTGGAAAAGAGATTCAATGTTTGTTTTCACAGAGGATGGGAACCTGTGGATTCCTTCCAGGCTAGTGTGATTTGATGGGCCAAGACCCCCCCTCAAAATGTCTCCATGACCCCTAAAAAACTTCACCCAACAAATATTAAGAAGCAGTTTGGAGAAAACAATGCTCAAATTCCTAAAATGATTGTCTATAATGCTTGTTTTTATTTAAAAAGAATTGATTTTAAGTGGTCAATGGTCACAGTCAATCAATTTCTTTTAAAAAAAGGATATGAGATGTGATATGGAAATGAATGCTTTCCATTTTTATGTACTTCAGTTTATTGATAAAATTTAAGGTCAATTTTGTTACATGTATATTTCTACTCTTGTTTATGGTATTATGTTTATACAGCTCATGTAAAATGTATGATTAAAAATTACAGATTAATAGTCATTTATAATAGTCAATCTTGTAGTCATGATAGATTTTCTAGATATACAGAAATACATCAAAGACCTACAGAATAAAGACATTTAAAAGGTTTTAAGAACTTAAGACTTTTCACGACAGTGAGACACATCTGCTTCTGGCAGCACCAATTACTTAAGAGGTTGATGGTCATAGAAGAAACTTGTTATGAAATTTTTGGAACTTGTTATAGAAAAGTCAATTCTAGAGTTTTGGAACTTGCTTACAATGCACTTCCTAAATACTTAGGTAATATTATATCTTTCTGGGGTCTTTGGAGTTGAAGACAAATAATTTTCCTTAGTTATGATAAAAGATAAATTAGATATTAAACTTTAGACTCACAAAGATAAAATAGATGATAGAATATTTTCTTTAATTTTGCCAGATACAGATTAAATATTGTAATTGTAATTCTTGCTTGATACCTATTTTGTTATATGTAATTTTACTATGTTAAAGTTAAAACTTCTAATTTAGACAGAAAAGGGGAGATGATGTGGGATTCCTCTCTGTATGCTATGAATATGTTTTATTATCATTGGATGATAATAAGCTTCTTTGGCCTTTGGCAGGGCAGAATATAGCTAGGTGGGAAAACTAAACTAAATGCAGGGAGAAGGAAAGCAGAGTCAGGAAGACACAATGTAACCACCCAAGAAGCAAGATATGAGGGAGCAAACCACAAGCCTCGTGGTAAAATATAAAATAATAGAAATTAATTTAAGATGTAAGAGCTAGCTAGGAATATACCTGAGCCATTGACCAGTGTTCTAATTGATATAGTTTTCATGTGATTATTTGGGTCTGGGTGTCTGGATACGAAAGCACAGTTTATTTCATTGTTTATCTTTTGCTATTTGTAGGATTGTCATTCATTTTAGCCAACTCTCATCCCTACTGGATTTTTTAAGTATTTACTCCGTTTTCCTGTTGATCAGTCTCCTTGCTTGCCAGCTAAAGTTGGCTGAGACCATGCTAGTTTCTCCTAAAAGGAGAAAGGGGGAGGGGGGATGCTCCTTCTCATCACAGCATCCTTCCTCCCCAGGCTGCCAGCTCAGAGCTTAAACTGCTTCAGAACTGCTTTATGAAACCTAAAGACCTTTTTGACTCTACTTCTATGCCAGTTGATCCCATTTTCCCTTAGAGAGTGGAAAACTTGGAGACGGTCTCTTTGTAATCTTTTATTAGCAAACAAGATTAGTGGTTTATCTTTCCATCTAAGACTTTAAGACTCAACACTGCTTGCTTTTAAGAAAACAGGAAGGAAGGAGGGAGGGAGGAAGGAAGGGAAGGATCTTTGAATTTAATGTAATTGAACATCTTTTAGATACATAGTAAGAATGTCATTGTTTGAGACAGGCTTGTTTTAATTAAGTAAGGTTTTTTTCATGTATATAGTCTGGGCATAGTATGCAATATTAGATTTGTAGTGTTGTTGGAGTTTTGAGGATTAAACTTCATGCTGAAAGAATCTTAGTATCAATTTAGTATCCCCTAACTCTGTAATTTGAACTTATTTAACTTTGTGAGGTTTTTTAATGACCAGTTAAATGAAACAAAATTAGGTTTTAATCAAGTTTTGTTTTCATAAAGAAATTATATCATGAAAATTTTTACTTTATGTAAATAAGTAAAACTTTAAGCTATACAAGTCTATAATCCCTCATCAGGCAGAGGCAGGAGGATTGCCCCAAGTACAAGATCAATGTGATCTACACAGTGACTTCCAAGGCAGCTGGTGCTTCTCGTTGAAACTTTTTCTCAGAAAATCAAAAATAATGAAGTGAAGGAAGGGAGCGTTATATATACCTTAGGAAAACTAGATAGTGTTTCATTTCACAATTCATTTTTAATAGTTTCATTTGGATTTGGGTTTCCATGGTGCAGTAGATACAAACTAGGGGTAAGCTTTATCCTCAGCCTCATTTGCCGGTGGTGCATGTGTATGTGCATGCTTGTTTGTTGTCTCACTCTGCAACTCAGGCTGCCCTTCACTCTTCCTCAGCCTTGGAAGTGCTGTGCTTACAGGTGTATGTCACCGTTCTTCGCTTGCAATTATTTTGATTTTATTTTTGATATTTTTAATTTTGCATGTGTGTCTGTGTGTATGTACTGTGGGTACAGGTGCCCTCAAGCCAGAGGTGTCCGATCCCCATGGAGCTAGACTTTATAGTCTATTTTGAGCTACATGGGAACTGAGCTCAGATTCTCTATAAGAGAATATAAGTTTGTGATCTTAACCATTGAATCACTGAATTCTTAACCTCTAGTTTTTATCATTAAAACTTTAGTGTCTAATTCGGTTCATTGATTGCGTTTTATTTCTGATTGCTGCAGTTAATTTGATGATGTGTGTGTGTCTTAGCTGATGAAAGGTATGGATCTCCTTACTATGTTTTAGTATCATATTTCTAGAAAGAATACCTGGAACTGCTGTCTTTCCAAGTACTTTTCTTCTAAGTATGTTTTAATTACCTTTATTGTAGAGAGTAAAATTGAAATCAAGCACTTGGGGTGTTTCTTTTTTGTTTGTGGGACTGAAAATCAAACCTAGGCTCCATTGCATGCAAATCATTGTCCTTTCCTGGCTCTTTCCATTCTGATTCTTAAGGATAAAAATTACCTTATCATAGCTAACTGTTGGACAGAATGACCCTGAAATTTTTTCTAGCCTTCTGTTGCTGACCCCCAAATAGCATGACTCATTCAGGATCTTAGGGAGGCCATGGTAGTGATGATGGAAAAACAAAACATCATTTGGAAAGTTTTTAAAGGAGCTTTTTAATGCTAACTTTTAAAATACCAAAGTCTTTTCTTTCTTTTTTTTTTATATAAGGTGTCTGAACAGCGTGAATGTTGCCCAAAATGTGGAAAAGAAAAAGAAAATCAGACCAAATGTCAAAGTTGTGGTATTGTTTTTCATAATGATTTGCAAAGAAATTGCAGACAAGCTATAACTTTGCATGAATCCACTGGACCTTTACTAAGAACGTCAATTCATCAGAATTCTGGAGCACAGAAGTCACAAACCACAGGATTAACAGCCAAGAAGTTTTATGGTAACAGTGTGGAGAAGATTCCAATAGATATTTTGGTGACTTGTGATGCTAGTAGACATAATTACATCCAGACTAATGGAAAAGTCATTCTACCTGGAGGAAAAATACCTAAACTCACAAACCCGAAAGAACGAAAGACAAGCTTGTCAGATCTGAATGATCCAAGTAAGTACCCTCTTTCTGTCCTCTCTCTCTTCCTGAGACTCAGAAACCCATGGGCCTGCTCTATTGGGTTCCAGTGAGCCGCCAGCCTTTGCTCCTGTGCTTCTGGGGCCCAAGTGTGCACCACCACACTGTATTAACTGTGTTCTTAAGTATCAATTCAATATTTTAATTGTTGGTGTTTTAATATCTGCGTATTTGAGAAATACAGTTTCCAGAGGTATCTTTGTGGCAGATATTCAGCATTTGGGGCTCATGTGATTCAAACTTGTCTATGTAGTTGTGAGAGTAGTAACTGACTTTGTTCCCATTCCCCTCATGTTAAAATAGTCAATAAAAAAACAGTAGTGTCTTTGCTTTTTCTAGTTATTGATCTTTCTTGACATAGCCTGTTTCTACTGTCTAGATTTTTTGTGTATGTAATTGGTGCATAGGCTAGCCTGACTGGCCAGTGAGCTTTAGGGGTCAGCCTGTCTCTTCTTTCCTAATGCTGGATCTAAACATTACCATGCCTAGCTTTCTTACATAGGGTTCTGGGATCAAACTCAGGTATTGGGTGCTTACAAGGGTTTGCCAACCAAATTGTTTCCCCATCTCCTTTGTTAGTATTCTGAAGAAATAAAATAGCCTATAAATGACAGATAACCATAGTTCAATTTATTTGACACATAGAAGGGACTCGGTGGAAATTAGTTTTCTTACCACAAGGCAAGATAATTTGCAAGCATTTTAAAGCCATGTTAAAGAAAGTACACACACAATTTAAAAATTTATAGGTACCAATCACTATAATAGGATTTTACATATCTATGCAGTAATCCTGTGAAATAGATACCCTTGTTGTCTCTGATTTCATAGAGGAGAGAAATTAAATCAAATAACCAACCTTGAAAATAATAAAAGGCCAGTATTTGTTATGAAACTAGATAACAAAATCAAAGGGTAAGTGGATGTTACTGGATTGATGACCATCTGGAGCATTGCACATTACTTAGTATTAACTGGACATGTATATGTGGGGTGCTATAAAGAACTTACTGCTGTATAAGTTCATATATCATGCCTTTTTTAAAACCCCACTCCCTTTATTAAAGGTATTTATCAGGAGTAAGTAATTCACAGGCAATTGTATCACCAGTGTCTTTAGCCAACTTTTTACTCTTAACATTGGAACACTTTAAAGATATTATGTAGTATTTTTAATGTCCCCATCCCCCCTTTTTAGGTTCTAGAATATAGCAGTGAGTGAGACATTGTCCCTGTTCTTACAGTTGCAAGTAAACTTGTACAACAAAAATCAGTATTGAAATCAAAGAGTGATAAAATATTGAAATCAGTTTCCAGTTAAGTTTTTAACTGACAAAAATGAAATATAAAATTTTTTCAATGTAAATTTTGGATTTTCTTTATGATTGTAGTCATTTTGTCCAGTGATGACGATGACGATGAAAGGACTAGCAGAAGAGAGAGCATATCCCCACAGCCTGCAGACTCCGCATGTTCTTCCCCAGCGCCATCGACTGGAAAAGTAGAAGCTGCACTAAATGCAAATATTTGCAGAACAGAGCAGGAATCTAGAAGCAACCCAGCAGAATCGGAGTTAAACACAGTTGTTATACCAAGAAAAGCAAGAATGAAGGACCAGGTACATTCACGTCTTCCTTTTGGGGTGTACCTTCTGGTTTTCAGGAGTCATTTGTTCATGACAGCAGGAGAAGATGGCTTAGTCACAAATCTGTGCTGAGATACTGTTAAAAGATTCCTTTAGAAGACCATTAAACTACATACAAAATGAATTGCAATTTAACCAAAAGCTTAACTTAAAAATCCAAGGAAAAAAAATAGCGTGTGTGTATGGGTATGGGGGTGGTGGTGTACACCTTTAACCCCAGCACTTGGGAGGCAGAAGCTGGAAGATCTCTGAGTTCGAGACCATCCTGGTCTACAAAGCAAGTTCCAAGACAGGCAGGGCTACACAGAAAAACCCCATCTCAAAAAGCCAAAAAGAGAATGAGAGAGAGACAGAGACAGAGACAGAGACAGAGAGACAGAGAGAGACTAGTATTATTTTTGACAAGATGTCAGTACAGGTTTCTTTTCCAATATGTCTGTGACCAGAAATGTTTTTAAGTTTCAGCTTTTTGAAAATTGGAATATTTGCATACATATAATTAGGTATTTTGTTGTAGGACCTAAGCCTAAAGGGGAATTATTTGTATTTGTCACGTAACAGTGTCCAGATAATCTTGAGTTTTGCACTGTATTTCAGTTCTGTTTTTATAAAATTTCTTATTTTTATTTATTTATATATGTGTATGTGCACATGAGTGCAGCACCAGCAGAGGCCACAGATCTCATATCCTTTGGAGCTGGAATTGCAAGCAGTTGTGAGTAACCTGATATGGGTGCTGAGACCTGACTTTTCGGTCCTTTGGAAGAGCAGTACATGCTCTTAACCACAGACCCATCTTCACTTGCATTTTTAACAGCAACGCATCACTAGTTCAGGTGTGCAATGTCAGTGCTTAGAAAGGTTCAAGGCTTGGGGTAGTTTAGACTTTAGGGATGATGTGCTTGCATACATGCATGTGGCTGTGTGTGTATTTCTTAGAAAACCTAGTAGTCTAGAAGTTATTTTAATTTCAGTGTATGTCTCCCTATTATATAGTTACATCTTACCATAGTTTTGCTTTAAAATTTTAAAACATTCATATGAAAAAAGGTAAAGTGAGGTAAATAAAAAGATTCATAGTAATATTTTTAATCCAAATGATATACTATATTGAAATAGATCAAATGTTATTAAAAGTGAGAGAACAGGGCTGGCGAGATGGCTCTACAAGTAAAGGTGCTTGCTAACAAGCCTGATAATCTGATTTCAGTTTCCAGGACTTACATGATAGAAGACTAAAGCTTGTTCCTACAAATTGTTCTCTGACTTCCATGTGCATGACTACCATAGCATAGCACTGCCCCTCCCCCTCCCCATTAAATAGATAAATGTTAAGTAACTAAAACTGAGGAGAAAAAAAGAATAATAAGGACCAGATATGCCCAACCTTTTGACAATGTAAAGTGATGGTCACTATAAAATGATGGTGATCACTATAAGGTGACAGTCTTTGAGATAAACTACAGAGTTCATGCTGGAGACTTGAACAGTTGAGTTGCTGTTGTTTAAGTCTCACAATGTTTAAGATTGTGCTCATAGCTGTTGTTGGTTGCATGTGGCCATCAGAGCATAAGCTGGACATGCTGTCAGATGTAAGCCACCAAATAAAAAGTGTAAGTTACTAAGGAAGAGCTGCTTAAAGAAAGTGAAATTTTAATTATTTACTAAGTATAGTAAGGAGGCCACTAGTTTGTTCCCAGCTACTTAGCCCTGGAATAATCACACAGAAACTATATTATTTAAACCACTGTTTGGCCTATTAGCTCTAGCTTCTTATTGGCTAACTCTTACATATTAATTTAACCCATCTCCATTAGTCTATCACCACGAGGTCGTGGCCTACCAGCAAAGTTCCAGCACGTCTGTCTTCAGCAGCTCCATGGCTTCTCTCTGACTCCTTTCTCCCAGCATTCCGTTTAGTTTTTCCTGCCTAGCTCTGTTCCCGTATAGGCCCAAAGCAGTTCCTTTAATTAACCAATGATGTTCATAGCATACAGAGGGGAATCCCACATCACCTCCCCTCCCCTTTTCTGTTTAAATGAAAAGGAAGGCTTTAATCTTCAACATAGTAAATTTACATATAAAACAAGTATCAAGTAAGAATTACAGTTACAATATTTATATCTACTTTATATTTTATCATTACTCAGGAAAACTATATAAATTCTTCAAAGACTCTAGAAGGATATAATATTACCTTAGTAAACAGGAAGTGTATTGTAAACAACTTCCAAAACTCTAGAATTGACAGAGA